>MQRK01252198.1:4669-17150 GCA_001938485.1 Girardia tigrina | reverse complement strand
TTCAGCTGTAAATGATTTCTCACCATTCAACATCCAATTATTCCACTCTGCACGCACATGATCCTTAAATGGTTTGTTCAAGGAAATATCTAGAGGTTGCAATACAGACGTTAAACCACCCGATATAACAGCGACATTAGTTTTATTTTCTGAGTTTTAAAGCTATCAGTTAGATGACTGCGAAATATGTCTCAAACTAATAAACTGCGTTTCTTAAATAGACCACCTGGTTGAATGTTCCATACATTATTTATCCACAATTTGACCCCGTTTTCATCCATCCATCCTTTATCAGGAAAATGAACAACAACACCAGAAGCAAATTTTATTTTCAGTTTTCTTTTACGCTTGAAGATGATCATAGGTTGCGACTTTGTCCCATCAGTTAAACACGACAGAACCACTGTAAACCGTGTTTTTGTCATTACCAGTACTTCGAACTAGTACCGTTTTTAGACATTTGGAATCAACTGTTCGATTGCCCACCATGTCGAGGTTCATTAGGGTTTCATCCATGTTTTATATATTTACTCGTAATAATGGAAACTCATATTTTTTCCTAAAATTAATAATAAATTGGTGGAAACTTGTAACTTTATCTTCAAGATCTGCTGGTAGTTTTTTGGCAAGTTTTGTTTTCTGCCGTAATACTAGATTTTTCCTGTTCATGAAACGGCTGCACCATTCTGAGGTTGCTTGAAATCCTGCACTCTGTTCTTGATTTAATTTTGACCACTTTAGTGCATGTGCTCTTATCATATTTCTTGTGATGATATAGCCACTCTGTCTCTGTTCAAGTACACATTCTACAATATAATTTTCAAGTTCGGGCCATCGGGTGATTCCTGTTCACATTGCACATTTTTTCCTTGGCATCTTCTTTGAAATATCTTCATTCTTTCTCCACTCTCTTACCATCTTCTCGGTTACGCGAAACTTTCTTGCAACAGCACAGTTGTTTAATTCTCTGGCTGTTTCGACCACTTTTATTTTGAAACTTGCTTCATATTTCCGTCGTTTTGTTGGCTTCATTATTTCGATATTATCCCAATAAAAAAATTATAAATGAAGCAAAAATAAGCCTATTTATAATACAAATAATATACAATAAATTGTATTGAAATATATTGTAAGAATCTAATCAAAATTCAATAAGCAAAGGATGGAATAATTTAGATTATTTTACAGAATTTTTCATTTCAAAAAGCTGCGTACCTACCAATCTTTTATATCAAGTGGTGGAGCTCGCATTGCTCCTTCAGCTGTAAATGATTTCTCACCATTTACAACTTATACAACCGGTTGGCATAAAATTCATGAAATTTTCTCTGAATCTTGATCCTCGTCTTATACGCAACTGTGAAACTAGCATCTAAACTACGAAATATTTGTCTTGTATACGAAATTAAACAATATAATATTTTTTTTATAAAAACAGTATTACGGCTCATCAATCATCGTGGATAAGACTAAATAGCAACAGTTAATCTTTTAATAAACCTGTTTAAAAGTTATTAAATTCTGAAAAAAATAAAATCTTATCGTTCAAGAAAATTTTATGAACGTACATAATAATGTCTGGAAGATAATTTAATTTCTTTTAATAAAATATTAATTTAAATTAGAAGAAATATTTATATTAAAATATAATAATATTAATAATAATAATATTAATAGTAAAAATAATAATAATAATAACAATAATAATAAACACAATATATATAATATGTCTAAAAAAGTGTGTTTGTTTGTTTATCGGTCACACTATGAAATGTAAAATTGCGGAGGAACAGGAGTGAATCCACTTAAGTACTTTGTCAATCTTGATGGCCTGCATCAATACGATTCTGTCGGTACAGCACCTTGGCCGAAAGACGCCCGGAAGCCGACGAAATCGATTGAAAACCATACAAATTGTTAAATGATTAAATTAAATGATTTACTGATTTCGAAAAATGACGATTTTGATGATTCTTACAAGGAATTTCGGGAGGATATTTATGAAAATACTAATAAAATACCAATTTATTTGATAAATTACCATTTCTATTACTTTTTTACTAATTATTTTTCTAAAAATCAATTAAGTATTAAGTTACAAATTTTCCCCATATAAAATATATTTGTCTAAAATGTGTGTTTATTTGTTTGTCGGTTACGCTATGATCAAAATGTGAAATTGTGGAGGAACCCTAGTGAATCCACGTAAAAACGTGGTCAATATGGATAGCCCGCATCAGAGGTTTTGTCTGTGCAGCGCCGTTGCTGAATGACGCCGGGAGCCGACTTAATTGACCGACTGTTAAATCAACATCGAATTTGAAACAATAAATAATAAATTATAATAATTACGATTTAAAAATTAAAACAGAAACTTTCAAAGACGAAAATTTCGCTCACGCGTCATATATGACGGGTCTTTTTCTAGTAAATAATAATTATTACTGATATTATTATAACATTCATTAAGTAATTAAAGTAAAATTAAATATCTTAAAAATTAATAGTGCAAACGGAATATTTTTTTATTCCGAAATATTTAATTTATTTTCATTTTTCTTCGCAAATATTTCTTTCCCTCTACAAAAGATAAAAGAATTATTAATTAAATATATTAAATTATCAAAGTAAGATTTATTTCTTATAACTTAAAGCTGTTCAATCTCAGAAGAACAGCCTTTCGTAAAGTATAGCTCATGTGTAACTAGAGAGAGGTGAGGCTTTCTTTGATGAGCTGATAATCATATATCGCCTCCTGGGGGACTTACGCTCAAATGGTTTCAGAGTCATTACGCATTATCTTAGAAAGACGAATATTGCTCAGCTTTCATTAAAATATAAAATTGGATTGATTAACGGTCTTAGTTGAGTGTAATGCGTAATCCGGTAAAGAACATATTGATAGAAAAATAATGAAAAAATGAGCAAAAGGTTTCTTTAAACTTAAATACAATTCCTAATTGAAAAATATTTAAAAATATAATTTTACTATTTATTGCTTTTATTTACTATTTTTGGAAATATAGATTTTATTTTTTTGTTTAAATTAGTTTTCTATTAATTTACATGAGATATCCGTGTTTCTTGAATCTGAAAAGGATACTCAGGAAGTTAAGAGTTTAACTAATTTATGGGCAAGTTCAGTGGTCTAAAATCTATAGATGTCTTCGATGTTTTGTTTTCTTATCCGTTTCCCTACAGTTTGAGATATACATTCTGTAGCAAGGCTTCTAAATATTCTCTAAAGTTAAAATTGGTAATCCTTATGTAAACTGAGTTAATAGATACAAATTTAAGTAATTATATAATTTGATTTCTGAATAGAACCGGAGTTAAAATGCTAAAAATGTTCTAAAAACATTTTTTTAATAGCACAAAATAAAGCTAAAATACAAATATCAAAATTTAACTCTAAATATTTTATTTATAAAAAATAATATTGTGCAAATTTAATGATAATTTTCTAATATAAAACATATTTCAGAATTTTGGCTTTTTTCGTATGAATATTATTTTGATCCTTAATATCCAATTTATGATATTATGATTTAGTCCTAAAATTATAGTGAGGTTTTGTGAGTTTCCAACGCATTACTATTGTGAGTCTTGTGAGGTCCTAGTTGTTGCCCTAGTGGATTCATCACTGGATTAACACAGTAACATATGTGGCAGTTGTTATGAGTCCTACGCTAGGTTGAGGGTCTAAAAACCCTAAAAAGAAGCTACTTCAGTTTTCAGAATTCGTATTGTTGATTGCTCTTCTCTAAAGTCATCTATTTCACTTTGATTAAAGACGACATTGTTGTCACAGCGTTTTATAATTTTATCAATTTGTTATACATTTTCGTATTTATTATGGTGACTATGAAGTTCAATAAAAACTTTCTGTTAGACACGGTGACACAAGAGCGGCTGGGTATTTATCCCTTTTAAGTATTGAAAATCACGGTCTGAAGTCAGTAATATTAAATAATTAGCACATGCGTTAAAAAGACTTTTGAATGTCATTGTTTTGAAGTTTTGACATTTTTCTGAAGTACTTGTTTTGCATTTCTCCTGTAAATAAAACATTGCATTATACTTTTGTTGTTACTGTAGAACGTAGATTAAATCTAGTAAACTAGAAAAGAGACACGCCACATGTGACGGATGAGCTGAATTTTTGTCTTTGAAAGTTTCTGTTTTAATTTTTAAATCTTAATTATTATAATTTATTATTTATTGTTTCGAATTCTGTGTTGATTTAACAGTCGGTCAATGAAGCCGGCACCAGTATGTTATATGTTTCTTACCTGGATGCTGGTTATCCAGATTGATCAAGTCCTTAAGTGTATTTACTCCGGTCCCTCCGCTATTTTGCATTTTACTCCTAGTATGCATTGAGCTTTACAGACACATATATTATAGTAATTATTTAATAAAATGTTCTATTATACTTAATTTTGAAAAATATTTTATTAAGATTATCAATAGAGCTTTCATTACTTAAATTTTCAACGTTAAAAGTTTGTGTTACTTATTTATAAATGAAATGTTGATATTATTTATTTATTTTTAATTTATAATAAATTGATTTTTAGACGTACAATTAGTAAATAAGTGATAGAAATCGTAATTTATCAAATAAATTGATGTTAGTAGTATATTTTAAAAACATTACCATGAAATTATTTGTAGAAATCATCCAAATCGACATTATTCGAAATTGGTGTTTATTTAACAATTTAACGATCTGCATGGTTTTCGGTCGATTTCATCAGCTTCCGGGCGTCTTTCGGCGAAGGCGCTGTACCGACAGAATTTTATTGATGAGGGCTATCAGATTGACAAGGTACTTAAGTGGATTCACTCATGTTCCTCCGCAATTTTACATTTCATATCGTGACCGACAAACAAACAAACAAGCTTATACATTTTTAGACAAATATGTTATATATATTCAATTACTTCTTGATCATTATTTGTACATCAATCAATCTGTTACAGAACCCACATTTATTTAATCCAGTGCTGATTGAATCAAAGCACTCTATTTTCAGTCAACCAATTTGTTTCCATATATACAGGGGTGTCCATAAATCGCCATCAACATCTGTAGTTCGTGCAAGTTTGCAGTCGCATATACCACGCACAAGTTTACTGGGTAAAGCGACTTATGGCCATCCGTGTATTTTATTTCAATTTCATTGAAAAGTCTAAACATAAATTATTCAAGTAATGAATTGATTCCCTCTCATTCAGATATTTATACATTTTGTTTTGATGATGGTTTTTCTAGGAGAGATGATTAAATAATTATGAATGAAAAATTCTTAACATTGAAAACCTTAGACTTATCCCCGTGATGGATTTATGTTAACAAACTGTCGCGTTGGCCCTTCCACTTTATAATTTATCAATACAAAATATGTTTCTTTCCAAAATACGGAAGTAAAATATTTACGTACCACAATCAACAGAAACATTGCCAATAGTTCAGTAGAAAAATTATAAACCAAATTTCCGTAATATATAAAGTTTTAAATTTCAAATTGCGTTCAAACATCTTTTCTTTTTTGTTACAGTAAAAAAAATAATCAATCAAATATTTTTTATAAAATTTAATATTTACACATTTTTATTTTTTATGGCTCATCTGACAATTTGTAATGTTTCATTTATTCTAATATTTGTCGAATTTTGATTTATAAATTGTAGTTTTTTAATTTATATTATGCTGTTGTGATACAGCAACTGACGGAATAATATATTCATGCTTTAAATATCGCTGTAACTTTATATATAATTTTTCAGTTATTTTTATTGACTTCGATTTATGTTGAAACTTTTCGACAATTAATCGTTGTGTGAAGAATGTTTTGAATTGTTTGTTGATATTGTGCATGTTTTATGTTGATTCGGATTGTGCCTCTCCTACACAGATGGACGATTGGTATTTTCTTTGATTCCTACTAATTAAAAATAATTTAATTAACTTTTAAAGTAAAAAAATTTAAATAATCATTGAATGTATTATTTATTTTTTAATGTAATTTAAAATTTTAATATATCAATTTAATATGTTCTTTTTTAAAAAATGTTTAGATTTAATTTCAACCAATTAGATTCTTTATAATTAATAATTTTTATTAACAGATTTTCCTTTAATGAAAATAATTAGTTTGAACTCAAAAAATATTGATCAAGAGAGATGTCAAATAATGAGTGCGCTTGTGGTATTAATAAATGTTGTAAACCTCATATTGATGTTGTTAATACGTTGGTTGTGTTTATTTGTTCTATCCGCAGTGTGGATATGCGAAATGTTCATCCGGTGACCTACGTAAGCTCGATTAATTCCCGGATCATCGAGCCAATGTGGATCGTCACTAGTTTGATCGTGACCTTTGTCCCGGTCCCGCAGTGGATGCGAATCAATGGCCCATCAGGAGTGTCGTCAGTGAATTTCGGTTTGATTGTAGTCCTCATCTGGTCATCGAATAGATGTCGTGTAGAGACATACGATATCAAACGTCTGCTCGTTCGTTCGACTCAAGAAATGAAGACATAAAAGATTATAAAATTTATTTTCAACCGATATTGTTTCTCAAGAAAAAGATTACTGTTATGTATTAAAACGATTGATTCTCAGAGTCAATAAAATGTTAACGAATTTCTAATTTTTAAATTTTTTTTAATATATTTTAATTATTACTTCAATTTATAGTTGTCCTTCTTATATTTATTTTTAACTAAAACACACACACATATATATATATATATATATATATAAATATTAAAAAAAATATTTATTTTAATATTAAGATTTAAAATATTTTCTTAAATTATAATTTTATTAAAATTTTGAAAATTTTAGGTTATGGACACGTTGCTCCTAAAACCGATGCAGGAAAACTCATGACAATGTTATATGCTCTTCTTGGTATTCCTCTAACCTTTCTTTACTTATCCAATATTGGTGATTACTTAGCAGACTGGTTTCGTTTTCTTTACCATAAAGTCTGTCGGAAATATTGTAAATTCTGCTGTCAAAGAAACAATCGAAATCAATCAGCATTACGAAGCAGACTTAAAAAGACCAATGCATTTCCAGGACTTGCCGGTCAGATGTTGAAAAAGGAAAGGCAAAATCAAATCAATAAATCCAGTAACTTTTTAGATAAATCTCTCAGACAAATTAGAGACAAATTATCGAAATTTCCTTTAAGAAAAAAAGTCAGTGACGAAGAAACTCAATCCAAATTTCATCAAGAAACGTCTGATAATTTATCGCTAAGTAATATTCAAAATGAGCAGTACATCTGTAAATCATACGGTGTAGCCAGATTTCTTCCTTCAGTAAAAACAGTAAAGCAAAGAGAAGCTCTAATGATGAATTGTGTATCTACTCATGTTCCATTAATAAACTGGAGGGATATTGATAGAGATCTTGAAATTGGTTCTTTAGAAAATATCCCTACCATCACAGACAGTCAAGATTTGATTACTGAACCTGATATGCCATCGTCGGACTCAAACATTAACCAATATGTATTTCAAAATAAAACTCCTGACGACATTGTTGAGCTTCAGGTTTCTACATGTGTCTCTCAAGAAAAACAAAATGCTCTTTATAAATCGCTTCCCTACCTGTCTAATGCAATTGAATCTTCCCCTAAAATTTCTGTAATCCCCAACAGAAGTAGCTCATTTACTCCTGATATCAACTTTGTTACCGAAAGTATTCGACAAGTCAGTTATGTGTCTGTCAATAATGTTATTGAAATTGAAAACGAAATCAAAAGCACTCATAAAACCGTGAAAATACAAACGGCAACAGTTCCTATTAGTCTTTCCCTAGCTGTAATATTTATTTATATCATTTTTGGGTCGATTATTTTTACTTTCTGGGAAGATCCAAGTTATCTCAAATGGTCATATTTTTGTTTTATAACTTTGTCCACCATAGGATTTGGTGACATTGTTCCTGGTATGATTTATAAATAATGATTTTTTGGTAAAAAAGTAACTTGTTTTAAACTTTCATTCCTTTTTTGAACTTAAAATATAAATCATCTTGTAAAATATAAAGCAAATTTTGAAATATTTTTAAATAGCAAGAGTATTTTTAATCGTTTTAATAAAGGAATTCCTTTCATGGAGGCAGACTAATAATGTTGTTTTATCTTTAAATTAACTTTGATAATTCTAATAAATTTGGTTTCATGACTCTTTAAGTGAATTGAACCTTAACATAAACTATATACGTTATATCTTCTCCATCAAAGGATGTCTTCTCTTTTTTCTACTTTTGAATATCCAGAAAATTGTTCTTTTAAATTGTTTCATTTGATATAATTTGATACATCTCTATTTGGACAGTCGGAAACTCAATGAGGGTTACTGAAATAAAAGGGGATATTATGTAGCTTGTAAATATATTTGTAATGAAGTATTAAATTTTTCAATGTCTAAAATGTCATCATTTCAGACCATACGTAATTCTATTGGCGAAATTTAAAACTCAATATCATTTTAATGTATCTGCAAAAAGTTGAAAGAGAACTGAAAAGTTTATTGATATGTAAAGATAATATTTTTGTAACTGATTAGACGGATAGTTAATTTTCTTCAAAAACAGAAATGGTTTTAATGCCTTAAAAGAGAATGAATTCTTGATTTCTGTAAATTGTAAAGTATTAATTTCACATATTTTTAACCATTAACTATATTAAGAACATTAATTGAGTTTCCTTTACATTTATTATTATCACAATTTGAATTGTCACTAGAACAATTCTCCGTAAAACTTGCGTAGCTCGTCATCGTTCTTGATTGATAATCTTTAATAATATTCTTTAACGTCTCATTATTCAAACAAATTTAAAATACAATTTAATCATTAAAAAAATTATTTATAATTGAAATTTAAAATAATTTTTATTTATTTTAAGAAATTATTATTAAAATATTATTAATGAAATATTAGTTTAATTTTAAAGTGATTATTCAACTTTTAATAATTGATTAAACAACTCGACGTTTTAAAATATTTAAGATATCAATATTCCATCTGGGTGGGAGAAACACAATCCTAAAACAACATACCAAACAACGCACAATAAACACCATTCAAAAATATTCCTCACAAACTAGATTATTTCAAAACTAAAACTTAGACTTATCTAATACATCAAAACTTATTAATAAAATACTATAGGTAATTATTGAAAATTTTTAAAATGAATTAAATGAAATATTTACTTATTAAAGTCAAAATTAGGTATTACCACATTTTGCTGCAATAAAGGCTTGTACCCGATGTGGCATTGACTCAATCAACTTTCGACAGGTATCCCCAATAGAAATATCCCTGATCCAAGCAGATGAGAGAGAGGGGACGAGTCCTTCTTTAGTGGAGATTGTTTCCTTTCGTAACCAGCACTTGACAATCCAGAGAGTCTCAATCGGGTTGAGGTCAGCGCTATTGCTCGGCCATGGTAAAACTGCAATATTATTGGCGGCGAGACATTGCATGGATTTCCTACTGGTGTGTCAAAATAAACCATCTTGCATAAACACAAAATCATCAGTAGGAAACCACTCATCAGCTTGGGGAATCATCTGAATTTGGAGAACTTCACCATATTGGTTGGAGTTCATAGTTTTCTCTACATCATGCATCCTGCCACAACCTTTTGCACTGATCATGGACTAGATCATCACCTTTGTATGGAATTTTACTGTAGGTCTGTGGGGATGGGCCTACCACTTTCATGCGAGACACAAGGCGTAGATTCTGCTACACACTGAAAGGACTATTCGACGGAAAAACAAACTTTTGATTAATCCTCGACTCTCCAACCAGCATGATCATTGGCCTACTGAAAACATTTCTTGCACATTGCAGCAGTCAGTAAAAGCTTAGGAACTGATTTTACACTCATAACTCCTTGTTCCTTGAGTGTACGTTGCACTGTTTTGTAGGACACACTTGACACTCCAGTGGTTTGAAATGCACCAGCCAATTTATGAGAAGTTGCTTGGCGGTTATGCAGCACAAGCCGACAAATTTGGCTGTCTGTCTGCAAGAATGTTGCTCTTTTACGTCCACATCGCTCAATTCGAGAAGTACTCGAAGTATCTTGTTTCTTGATACGCTGGACGGTCTCTGTACAGACCCCAATGTGATCTGCAATTTCACCAACTGAATATCAGTCACCTTTAAGACGAGCAAGAATAGCAGTCTTTTGGGACTCTTTAGTATCTTTCTTTTTTCTCATTTCAGAAACAAGTAAATAAATGAAATATGATTCCGTTTTTCAGGATTAAGTTGAAAATGACATGTTTCATACCCAGTAACTGGTTATTTCCATATGAATAAATTTATCTTGTCGTTGCCAAGTCATAAAAGTTTTCATGATGAAACAAATGTTAGTTTGTGTGCAGCGTTATTTGCTATGTAAACAGCTAATCAATTGGCAAAATATATAATTTTCTAAATTATGCAATCATAATTTTCCTTATTGGTCTTTATATACACGTGCGAATTTGAAACATTTAAGCAAAAGTTTCTGTAAAAAACCTAAAATTTTATGGGGTTGACTATTAATATATATATATATATATATAAAGTAAGCTAATGAAAAGAATGGAAAAAAGAAGTACTTCGCTTAGAAGGTGGCATCGCTTAATAGTGACGATTTCAGAAAATGTTTTATTTTTAATAGTTTTCCTTCTTTTTTAATTCCTACTTTTATTTCGCAAACTCTCTCTCTGTCTATATTTTAAATTGAACCAATTTTTCAATTGATCTAAAATTTTGCATATAAACTCAAATCCCGTAACATTTTGTTTTTAATGAAAATTAAAACGATTATTAATTTATTTAAATTAAAAGTTAAAAAATTATTATTGATAATAAATATGAAAAATTTCGGAAAATCGTCGAATTTCGTCAATTTTATGTTGTGAAAGTAATGGCACGGTAGACATTAATGTTTTTGTTACGAAATTATAAAAAATAAATAATAAAAATTTCTTTTACTATATTAATATTAGTTGAACACAAAACAAGAATGGATTTTTTAGAAAAAAAGTATATTGTACTTGTTTTTTAATTTTCAAAAAATTGATTTAATTTTGCCAAATAAATATTTAAAGGAACAATGATGAAAAGAATAAAATGATCATGTTTTTAAGTGTAACAAATATTGTGCTGAGGAATAGGAATTCCCTAAGATGTATTAAGGTTGTGGAAATATAAAACTCAAACAATGACTCTTTATTATTATTATTTAACAAACTAATAATTTTCTCTGTTATTTAAGGAACGAAAATTGATTCGGATAATCCAAAAGAAAAACTAATTTTAGTCTCAATTTATGTGATAATCGGATTGTCTGTTTTTGCAATGTGTTTCAAGTTGATGCAAGAAGAGGTCATTGCAAAGATCAAACGTTTGGGGAAGAAGTTGGGATTTTGGAAAAATAAAGTGAAAAATTTTAAAAATCATGAAAAATCGTCGGAGATGATATTTTTACAAAGGAGCAGATAGAAAAACATTTTTTATTGCTTCATTAAAGTTAATTAGCATATTTTTATATTACCTTGTTTGAAATATATTTTTTATCGAAATGTTCAGTTTGTATATATTTATTTATTTATATTTTTGTTGAGCTGAATTTAATCATTTATCAACATTATTTTCTGCCTTATTTTGGAAATTTAAAATTTTATTTTAAGAAATAAATCTCAGAATAAAATAAATTGCTTTAATGATAAATTGGGATTTTATATTTTTCATCTAAGAGAACGTCCCAAACAGTAATTGATTTATCTTGTACGATCACAAGAATCACAAATTGTTGTGCTTTTATTTCATATTTTTTTACCATATATGTACGAAAATGCGTTTTTAAAAGAAAATAATTGTTAATAAGTTTGGAGTTGTTTATGAGATTAATAAAGATAAAGTACCATAAAGGGCCCATACATCCTATCCAGAAAGAAATGTTTCATTTATAAATTCTTGGTTATCATCAGATGGAATTCGAATAGATCGTATACATTTTAAGCAAAGGACTTTAACATCTTTACAAATTTCTATTAAGTGGTGAGGTAAAAATCAAAGCTCTCAGGTATCTAATAATCTATGGAATATCAAATTTGAGATGCTTTAAAAGGACTTAGGCGATTCGAGATGAAAATGCAAAAAGATTATAAATGTCTCGGTGTAATGTCTTTGGCATCGAGTTATCATCGATTTGAAAGTTTATACTTAGTCCTACTTAGTACTTTACTTGGTACAAGGTTGCTTCTGCCCTCAAGAAATGATTTGAAGTCATTTGATGCCTTTCACATTTGCTTCATTGCAGTTACATTAACTTGTAACTTCACAAAATGATGAAAAATTGTTCTTCTTTCATTCCGTAAAGTTTAAACAATTTCAGTTGGATATTCAACGAATGTTAATGAAAGGTCATATTATGGATTCTTCGGA
>MQRK01252182.1:16420-29186 GCA_001938485.1 Girardia tigrina | reverse complement strand
GTCTATAACTACCTCCGAGATGATTTCGACATGGAAAATATGAGAGAATTTATAAAAGAAATAGTTCAAAGTTGCATAAATTATCAGAAAAGGAAGACACTAACAACCAAAACAAAAGAAAAGTATATAAAGCAATTAGCGGATGAACCTATCCAGAAAATATACATTGATTTTTGTGGACCATTCAAAAGAAATATAAATGGATGTCAATATATATTTGCAATAATTGACCAGTTTAGTAGCCTGAATGTAGCAGCTAGTCAAGATGAAAAAACAGAAAATTGTTATTGGATAGATGGATATGGAAATTCGGATTACCAAAAGAAATTCACGTAGACAGAGGAAAAACATTTGAATCGGCTGTGTTCAAGGACATGGCGAAAAAAATTAAAGTTGAGATATTCTATTCGAGTCCATATCATCATAACACAAATGGAATCGTGGAAAGACAGTTCCGCACGATCAGAGATGCTTTGAATATTAGAATGAACTATGGAGATCATAAATATTGGACAGAAGTCTTGTCAGAAGTCGAGTTTGTGTTAAATAGTACTGTACAAGCTACGACAGGATTGTCACCGGCCGAGATAGTATTTGGAAGAAAACTGAGACATTGGTGGAAAAACAATTACGAAGATAACAAAGTTTGAAAGCAGTAGAACAAAAAACAGAGACAAGAAGAATTTTTGAAGTCGGAGACAAAGTAGTGATTAATAAGGAAAATGTCTCAAAAGAAGATGACCGTTACATGAGTCCCGCAACAGTGATGAAAAGAAATCATGAAAGAAGTTTCGAGTTAAAGCTTAAAGATGGAAGAATTTTTATTAGAAATGTTGAATGACTAAAGTAGTGGGAAAATAGGCATTCTCCCCACAACCCCCGGGGTCACCCGTTACCATAGCAATGGTCGCGATTACCCAAAAACGCTTCTGATTGGTCAGTAATCCATTAGCAACGACTCCGTAACCCTAAGATCGGTAACCAAGGTCTTAGCTACCATAGCAACAGTAACCAAGGAACATTTTTTATTAGCAACGGATACAGGGATTCAAGGCGGTTGTAACCATGGCAACGGTTATCGTATCCATAACAAACGTGACCCTTTCCATAGCAACCGTAGAAAAAAGTGCTAATCGATATTTTAAAGTGCCAATCGATATTGCACATTGTGCTGCACATTTTTAATGTGCTAGCACCGTGCTTTTCAAGCTGCACATGTGCAAAAGTATAAAAGTCAATATATAAAATTTTTTAAAAATACTAGTGTCAAAAATCGATATCATGTGTTTGATGCACATTTTGATTCTCTATCTGAATGTTTAGTTAGAAATTTCATATATTAATTACTTTTTCCTATAATTAGCACAATGTGCATATTTACACAAAATGTACATCGATTTTAGAGGTACAAGGAAGCAGAATATCAAAAATGTGCTCATGCACTTGATTAGGAACCCATATACGTGCATTCAGATTCCATGTCAACATTTTCGAAAAAGTGCTGAAAAATCAATTTTTTCGAACTTTTCTGAAATTCTCAAAAAAGTGCTTAAAAATCGTTTTTTTCATATATATCTGTAATCCCTATGATATATGTATGTTATTTACCATTAAACAATACCTCATGAATGACCTAATGTACCCCATCAACAATCAGAAGTACCATGATTACCGTAACCTAGATAAATAACATTTTATCTTATATGTAGAAACTACATGCATAAAACTCCTATTATACTTAAAACGTGCATAGACATTATACATAACATCCATATAATCTGCTAAAATACATGAATCTAGGCATCAACTATCAAAATACCTTGGTTATCGTAACCATGATACATAACCTTATAAAAACCTATAATACACTTAAAACATGCACAGGCTTTCTAGACAACAAACATAACAACATGCACTTGTTATGCATTCATCATGTCAACGAATGGCATTCATTATGTTAACGAAATTCGAATTTCAAATTTGAATTTTAATCAATATATCAATTTCCTAATAAGACCTTAGTCATCATTTTAAATATTGTTTACAAAAGGGTGAGTTTTTTTTCGCTCAGTACATAAATAAATTTTTTTTAGAATTCAAATTTATGCCAATACTATAAATACAATTTCTCTTCACAAGAATATTTTATATATTCAACATGTGAGAGGCAGTGTACAAAACTATTTTTGAACAATTTTACAATTACCATAAACAACATCTAGTTCCTTTCACCAAATCGAAAAGGAATATATTCAAATAAAATATGTCAAAGATGATTCAAGAGAAAATTCCAACGAAAATTCAACAATGTTCATTATATAATGCTGCATGGCAAATGTTCACAATCAACAAAATTTTCATGATACAATGCACCGCTACTTTGGTCATGCATACAGTAGATGTGAATATTATATATGTCCAGTATGTCAAAATGCAAGTAATGGTGGCTATCATCAATTTTATGAATGTCAAAGGATCGTTTGTGTGACTTTTCAGTGAAGTACAAGAAGACTATCTTCCAATCATCAGCGTATCCAGTTCTCGCACCACTAAATGCTTCAATTGTTCCAAACGAGAAGAATGTTTCGAATGTTCCAATTGAGAAAAATGTTTCAATTGAGAAAAATGTTTCAATTGAGAAAAATGTCTCAAATACGGCAAAAGTTCCCTTAAAACATGTAAATGCTACAAATGTTCCAATGGAGATACCTGTTTCAAATGCTACCGAGGTAGCCGAGGCAGCCAAGGCTGCAAATGTTCCATCAAAATGTGCAAATTATACAAATATCATAAATGTTCCATCAAAAAGTTCAAGACAGAGACAAATTCATAAAGCTTCATTAAACAAGAAGGTACGTCAATATATTATCAAGGCTCGGCAGGATAGCCTAGACAGCCTAGGCAGCAGAGTTAAAAGTCTCCATGAGTTTCTAGAATATTCCAAGAAGGAAACCATGGAGATTCTACAAGACAGCATGGTTGAACTAAAGGCTATTAAAGTAAACTTCAAATTAGAAGCTACATATACCAATGCCGATTAAGAACTTTCACATAGAGCCTTCAAGACCAAAAATAGGCCAATGTTAGAATCCGATGATATTTTAGAGTGGCTCAATGAAGAACATATCAAGATAATAAAGGAAGTTGATGAAAGCAAGGAGAAGAAGAGTGGATGGTCTATGGCTTCTGTAAATTAGTTGATTATCCATGTTCATAAATACTCACGAATGAGAGGCGGCTCCTACGTTCCGCTTCCTGAATAGATAGTCAAGAAAAAGGCATGTATCAATGTCCACAATGATGACAACATGTGCTGCAAGTATGCAATTCTATCAAAATTTGTTATGGATCAGAAGCATGCATCACTAGTATGGATATACCACAATCTGCAGCACCAATATGACTTCAACTGCATACAATTCCCACCGAACCTGGAAGAAGTCACTAAACTTTGAAGCCACAACAATGTTTCAATCAATATCTTTGGTTTGGAGAAGGAAAAATGGATCACAAAATTTGAGCACCTTCTAAGATCCCAAATATCGAAACATCATGGAAGTATAGAGATTTGTAAACGATTCTTTTACATATTTTAATGGAGATGATGCAGCTGTCAAGGTGGAAGAGCACAAGGCCAATTGAAATAACAATCATTGTATCAGAGAGGAATTTTCCAAGGAAGATTATTGTAAAAATCGCTTTGTTTATTAAAGTATATATATATGTAAACAAACCGATCTTTACTTATAGTTTGTAAATGCAGAAATGAATACGCGCAAATCGTATAATAATGATGTATTGTTAACACAGACTAAAAAACTACTTAACAGATAAAATAGAATAACCTCCGAATTTTCAATACTGTCGGAATATTAACACAGATTGATATAAGGTTTAATAAAATCAGTTTTGTCAAATGTTTTGATGATATATTTAGCCAATAGATAATTGAAAGGAATCTAGAATTTATCTTCCATTGTGTTGGACTATTCAATGATCTTCTTTTCATTTATTATATAAAATAGAAAGCAAATTCTTTTGATGTTCAGGGTTTGTTGAGTCAAATAATGTCTCCTCTTTATAACCAAATCTGAGAGAATCACCAACAAAATAAAATTGTGTTAATGACAATCTGTCGAAACAAAGTAGTTTCAGGATTGGAGTTCGTCGCTATACTGGAATTTTCTAAGCGATTTTCAGTTTTGAAATTATTGATTTTTTAAAATCATTTTCATTAATTTATAATTCAAAAATGATATCGCTATATGCGATTCAATATATTTAATTTAATAATGTGATTTAAAATCAAACCATAGAAAATAATAAGTTTGTCACCAAATAAAAATATAAAAATAAATGATTAAATAAAAAATATTTCCCTAGTTAACAACTCCCATATAAAATCGTTTCACAAATGAAAATAAGATTTGAGTACACAAAAATAATACAAATAAAGAAGAAATATCACATCACAGGAATTAATATCGTAAAGGAAAGATATTAAGACAAAACACATAATAAACGAAATGAAAATGTACATTTACAATTATATCGAATTCAAAGAATATGAAAAGATGCAGAAAGTTCCCATTATCATATATTGTTACTTTGAAGCCATTCTAAACCCAGTTCAAATATGCAATCCGGATCCGCAACATAGCAGTACGACAGCATACCAGTATCATGAGCTATCATCATACTGTAGATATGCATTGGGTATTGACAAGGAGCCATTCCTATACAGAGGTCCAGATGCAGCGGAACATTTTATGCAACGTATGGAGACTTATTTCAACACAACTGAAGAGATGCTGCAACAACACAAGCTAGATATTGTGATGACGTTGCAAGAAAAATGTGAATGGAACAAGGCAGCACAATGTTACATGTGTGAAAAGCCATTCGCAAATGACAATAACAAAGTCAAAGACCATTGTCATTTTACTGGAAAATATCGATGAGCAGCATGTAATAACTGCAATTTGCGATGTAAAGCATATACAAATGTTCCTGTTGTATTCCACAATCTTAATGGATATGACTCCCATTTCATAGTAAGAGAACTGGGAAAAATCAAAAGGAATATAGATGTTATTCCAAATAGTGAGGAAAAACACATCACATTAACCAAGCATGTGGGAAGAATTAAGCTCCGATTCGTCGATAGTTTCCGGTTCATGCCATCATCGCTGGACAACCTTGTCAAGAATCTTCCAGCAGATGAACTGAAGGAAACTAAAAAGTTCTTCCCAAATACATTTGACTTGGTCAAAAGGAAAGGAGTATTTGCCTACGACTACATAACATCATGTAGATCGCTGGATGAAAAAACATTTCCAGCAAAAGAGGCATTTTTGAACAAGCTTAATGACACTGACATTAGTGATGCTGATTATCAACATGCACAAAATGTCTGGCAAGCTTTTAAATGTCAAACACTTGGGGAATATAATGATGTATATCTCATAACAGATGTGCTGCTTCTTACGGATATCTTTGAGAGCTTTCGGTGTATGACACTTAAGGGCCACAAGTTGGCCACAGCTCATTTCTTTACATAACCAGGTATGAGTGGGCAGTGGCAATGTTGAAATATACAGACATAAGGCTCAAAATTCTGAAAGATTATGACATAATCCTCATGCTGGAAAAAGGTATCCGAGGTGGAATCTGTCAGTCTAGTCATCGGTATGGTGAGGCAAACAACAAATACATGAAAAATTATGATCCATCTCAGACTTCCTAATATATAACATATTTGGATGCCAACAATTTATATGGTTGGGCAATGAGTGCTCCATTGCCTTTTGACAATTTCAAATGGGTAGATCAACCAGAAGAAATTCCAATTAAACTACTGGACCCTAATGGAGATGTGGGTTACATATTGGAAGTGGATATTGAATATCCCAAATCCATCCATACAAAACATGAGCAGCTGCCTTTTCTGCCTGAGAGCAAATATCCACCTAATGGAAAATATAAGAAGCTGCTCTGTCACTTGGAAAATAAACAAAGATATATAGCTCACTACACCAATCTCCAACAAGCTATAAGGAATGGGCTCATAATCACAAAAATCCATCAGGCTCTTCAGTTTAGTCAGTCAAAATGGCTTAAGCCATATATTGACTTTAACACCGATCTGAGGAGCATTGACAAAAACGACTTTGAAAAGGATCAGTTCAAACTGTACAAGTTTGCGGAGAATATCAGCAACAGAATCAACATCGAACTGGTATGTGATTGGAAGCGAGCAAAGAAGCTCATTGCCAAATCAAACTTCCACAGTAGTATTATATACACTGAAAACCTTGTGAAATATGCTGAAGACATCCCTGGAGTTTAATAAACCAATATATTCGGGGATGTCAATCCTGGATCTATCCGCGACCTTGATGTACGACGCCCACTATGAAATCATGGTCCCCAAATTCAACCAGGATTTGCAAATAATGTATATGGATACTGATAGCTTTGTCTATCAGATTCATACAGAAGATCTGTTTGCGGAGTTTTTTTTAAAATGGCTCTACATATGGATACCTCAAACTATCCAAAGGACAATCCAAATTATTCAACATCAAATAAAAAGGTCCTTGGAAAGTTTAAGGATGAAGTTAATGGTCAAATCATCTCTAGATTCGTTGTACTAAGGTCTAAGATGTATGCCATTGATGTGGATGGTAAGATAAAAAAGATGGCAAAGGGAGTTCAACGGGCAACGTTAGCAAACCAAATCAGATTCCATGATTATATAAGAGTGCTGCGGGAACAAATCAATATAATTTCTGAAATGCGAAGGATCCAGTCAGGAGAACATCACGTCTCCACAGTAATGATGCGAAAGAAAAGCCTAGACTGGTTTGACGATAAACAACATATTTTAACAGATGGAATAAGTACATTACCTTCACGGACATTATCTTTTGTGAATGATCCACTTGTATTAAGAACATTTAAACAAGTCTCGTTTGAATGTTTATTACAATCACATTTAGAGTCATTATGACTCTCAGAAAGTCTCTCATCGTTTGTCATCCTTCTAATTGGTTTTCTTATTTCTGTTTTTAATCATGATTATTCGAACAATTTTTCTAAATAATTTTTTAAAATATTTAGACTCTACAAATATTAATTAAAAAAATAAATATTTTTACCATTTATTCAATAAATCTTAAAATAATAAAAATGTTATCAAATTATTAAAAATGCATTTAATTTAAATTTTACTCAAAAATATTAAACTTAATTTTAATTGTGTTCGAATAGTCAATCACTTTAAATTTAAATAAAAAATATCAATTTCCATCTGAGTAGGAGAATCACCATTCTAAATTCAACATACTTAAATCAATATACCGCATCCATAAATTTACACATTCAAACAAATTAAAATATTCCTCACATCCCCCTCGGTTTAAATTGCTTTAGCCATTCTACATTTCTGATCAGAATCTTGCCTTCCTCTAGGTGTATCTCATAACTTCTTTCGTGTCTTTGCTTTATAATTTTAGCTGGTCCCATATAACGGTCATCATCTTTTGATGGGTTAATTTTCTTTATCAAGACTTTTTCTCCCACCTGAAATATTCGCTTTGTTTCAGTTATATTTTTATTTTCTTTTTCTCCACTTTTTCCTTCTGTTGTAATTTTCCACCATTGCCTTAGTTTTCTTCCGAAGATTATCTCGGCTGAAGATCTTCCTGTTGTTGCTTGAATTGTACCGTTTAACATGAATTCTATTTCTGCCAACATTTCTACCCAATCTCTATACATTTCATCCTTTAATCGTATATTTATGGCGTCAATCATTGTTCTGAATTGTCTTTCTATAATCCCGTTAGTGTTGTGGTGATAAGGGCTTGAATAGACTATCTCCATCTTAAATTTCTTCGTCGTTTCTTTAAAGAGTGCTGATTTGAAAGTTTTTCCTCTATCAACGTGTATCTCTTTTGGTGGTCCGAATTTCCAAATCCATTTCTCTTATAATACTTTTCGTGTAGTCTTCTCGTCTTGGTGTGCCACTGCGGTCAAGCTAATGTACCTACTAAATTGATCGATTATTGTTAAAATATATTGGTATCCATTCATAGTCCTTCTGAATGGTCTGCAAAAGTCCATGTAAATTTTTTGAAAGGTTCGTCGGCAGATTGTTTAATGTGTTTTTCTTTCGTTTTTGCCGTCAGCGTCTTCCTTTTCTGGCAGTTTTCGCAACTTCGTACGATTTTCTTTATCTGCTGTCTTATTTCATACATATCGAAATAATCTTTTATGTAGTTGTATACTTTCTGACTTCCTGCATGGCATAACATTTTATGTATATCTCCTATAAAGTCTGTTCTCTTCTTCATAGGGATCCAATATTTGTTATCTCTTGTCGTCACGATATTGTTTTTCAGTAGCCATTCTTTTGTCTTTCCCATTCTAATATTTTCTTTAATCTGTTCTATTTATTTATCATTCGTCTGCTAAATGAACTCTTCTGAATCTTCTGTTAATGCTAGGATTCTAGTTTTAACTTTTCCTTTTTGAGCGTCATCGTGTATTGTCTGACATTGTGCACATAGTTCACATGTATTTCTCGACATTGAGTCTGCATTTGTGTATTTTTCGCCCTTACGGTATTCCATCCTCATGTCTAGACCACTAAGGAAGTTTATCCAAGTTTGGAATTGTGGATTTATTGGGTTCTTTGTTGTCATCATGAATGCGATGGCCTTATGGTCCGTTCTAAGTAGAAATTTCTTTCCGTATAAGAAATGTTTGAAGTGTTGGGTAAAGTAATAGATTGCCAATAATTCTTTTCTTGTAATACAGTATCAAATTACATCTTTCAGGTACAACTATAAAAAATCTAACCAAAATGTGCATAGTGTCGAATATCAAATATTCCAACTCGACATGACATAAACACAATAGCGGTCAATATAACCCACTGATGCCAAATACAGTGACGACAAATCTTACCGACACAGTCACGGCAGATGTACCAGTAGCTGGTTAATAACATTAATCTCCAACACAAGTCAAAGATGCTCTACACAGCGACCATAGGTTTGAGCATTCAATGTATATCCCAGGATATCTTTACGTATTTCAACTTGAAATTTTGTCACAATTTACTGCAAACTTTGCACACTTACTGATTCTCGATGAAAATAAATGATTATGTGAAAATTTGATCAAAAAAACTTTTTAAGGTCCCAAAATGAGAAAAAAAACGGAAAATTCGGAGTTTCTGAACAATATTAATTGCAAGATATTTACTTATAAATTATAAGTAGTTTATATTAATTTTTTATTGTTTTTTAATTAATTTTTTTTAAATTTTAAATACTTTGTTGACAAAGTAGAGTTTTGTCTGCATAAAGAATTGATATAAAAAATTTAATTTCTTGATTTACTAGTTAATTGGAAGTCACTCACAACAGTTTTACAAGTGTATGATTTACTGTGCAAATTCTGTAATGATACTATCAAGAAACAAGAAAATCAAATTGTTAATTTTTAACAAAACAAATCCCATCTTTTTAACCATTTTAATGCCATTTTAAAACTAAGAACATATTTCTAAAGATGTAACTCCACTTAGAAGGGTTGTGCTTTTTAAGCGTTCATTATAACCAGGCATAATATCCTCCTCATTCAGATCGTTCTGTTCTTAAATACGAAATTTTGATTATATTTTAAAATAAATGTCATTTTGTCTACAAAGTTTTAAATAAATTGTTATGTACTTTGAAGTTGTTTTGAAGTTTGCCAATGAAAGAAACTGCTTTACTATGTTAATTTAGATTATAAATCTTCAAATGACACTGAATGAAATGGAAAAGAAATTAGAAAACAGTAAACAACAATCTGAAAATCAAGAAAATAAAATGATCATTCCTCGATCTGTATTTTCCACTTTAGATTCTTTGGGACCAGAAACAATAAAGGCAAAAGACGTTTTAATATCGCAATTGGAAAGAGAACTCCGGGCTCAAACTAAGCTGTTTGAAACGCAGGTAGAATTTCGTCATTTTATTTCATAAGCATAAAAAATTTTGAAGTATATAAAATTATTTTATATTTGTTTTTTCTACAATCAATCATTTATTCATTATTGTTTCTTTCAAACAAAATGATATAAATGGAAAGTATTATGCATTTTTGTACAAAGAAGAGATAGACTTACGTGTTTCATGTTGTTGTATCTCTCAGTAAATAAGACAAGATAAATATTGAATTGCGCTTAATAAACACTTTGATATCTTAGAAAACTAAATTATTGTTAATGATACAAATAAGAAATTAGAACAAATGGGATAAAAAGCAATTATATTTCATTTTTCATAGAGTATTTTAATATATTTGTATATCTTATATATATCTTATTAATTAAGATGATTATCTATATTTCTGTTCGCTTATGAAACTTTCAACAAACATTCTTCATACAAAAAAGTTTGTCGACATCAACTGTTGGCTGCAAGCAAGTGCAGTACAGTCGCAGAACTTCGGTGTTTTTGTGAATTCTCCTGGACGTCTGTAGGTTGGAAATAATTTGAACACATCATCAAGGGTGTTTTCCCCAAATGACCGTTTGGAATGCAGTACCATGTTGCTCTGATTGACTGCAGCACATATTCCAGAATAATACAATTTGAATATGTATTTTGTCTCATTGGGAATATCAGTCGAGTCATCGATATGGGTTAGACAATAAGTCGACACTCCTTCATCGTCCAATTTGAACATGTCGCAGCTGAATTATAACAAAGATTGAAATAATTTCGTTTTTTATGGCAAATAAAACAACGCATAAACCAAAAGCAGTCCAAACTTTATTCAGATGTCGTTAATGAGATAAGGGACTCGTGAATTCCGTTCTTTTACCTTCGTATTTTCCATTTCAATATTTATCATTTCAAATACAGAAAGTAACGAACGACACTGTTCTATGTAAAATTCAATTTCGTATTCAGCTTATAATGCCATATTCATTCTTCTAAAAAAATCTGATAATTTAATCGACGAACTGATTATATTGCAATGTATAAAATAAGAAAACTGAGCACTCAAATTTTAGTATTTAACCTTTTAACTAGCGAAAAGAAATTCATTAACCATTCGGGTCTCTAAGACCCATAACTAAAAATCAATAAAGATTCCTCAAAAATTGTTTGTAAAGTCAATTATTGCGGTATTAAAATATTTTTAGTGTTATGATTTCATTTTTGATATCGAAACTAACATGGCGACCATAGCCAGTAGCTCAAAGCATTTGATTTTGAGACTTCTCCCGAAAAAATACAGGAAGCAAGACAATACTGAAACTTTTATATTGGATTGCTCAAGATATTTTAAAGTGATCAAGATACCAGAAAATATCCAAAATAAACTGGTGATTAAATTGCTATCACATGAGCTTGTGGCGGTGTACGAAAGCGTGTCCGACGACATCAGGAGACTTTTTAAACGAAAATAATCATGATGGAAGATTTGGAAGAAGCATTAAATTTTGAAAGAGATGAAGAATCAGCAGAAGAATACTTAGCTAAGACTCAAAGGTTAGCTTCAAAATTGGCACAACATAAGTGGACCATAGATGAATTAGATGGATGCTATTAATACACGGTTCAAAAGACTGGGATATGAAAAAGCATTAAATTGAGATATATCAAAGAAATAACGGACATGAAGAACATTTTAAAGAAGGAAGATAAAGTAGTAAAGGTAGAAAAGCCAGTCTATATAATAAGAACATCATAAAGAGACACAGTGAAAACTGGATTACAACCAGGGACTCCGTCAGAAAAGGAGAAACGCTTAGAATACACTTAACAAGCGGAAATAGCACAACGTGTTGGAACTGCAACGAAAAGTGACATAAAAGCTACAAATGTAAAGGTAGAGTCAGATTACAGTAAAATTCCTTAATAAAAACTATGGAATATAACAAAAACGCCTGGAAGCCGTTATTAACCAGAATGGGGCTACCGTCCTTTTAAAAGAACACTGCTCAAATATTTTTTTACATCAATTTGATGACTCAGCAACAGGCGGCATTAGGTGCAATAGTCTTTGTATATATGAGTCATGAGATTGAACTCATCAGTTTATAACTATCAGTTTATCATCAGATTATCATCAGTTTAACCAGAATTAATATCAAAAATTCATTTTTTCTAAAGGAAATAGTTTCGGTCCCATTAGGGTTAACCGCCAAAAAATTCTGATTTTTCTCAATTTCACATAGACAGTTTCTATCAGCCGCTAATTTCTGTCACCGCCATTTTTTAAAAAAAACTGATGGAACTTTACTGTAATTTAAAAATTAACAAAAACTTTAAAAACTGGATGCTTTGGTGGTATCTCGATGTTTTAACCAATATTCATCAAATCAATCTCACACACACCATCATCATTCAACGAGCTCCGAGGGATTGGTCTCAACCCTGTGCTGGGCCCTATTTTAAAAAACAATTTCTAAAAATGGCGGTTAACAGAAATTAGTAGCTGATAGAAAATTTCTGTGTGAAATTGAGAAAAATCAGATTTTTTTGGCAGTTAATAGAGGGTGGCAGTTCAGATAAACTTTAATATATATTATATGTGTGGAAAGGAAAGCTATATTAAAATAGAGTGCAAAAACATAATATATGGAAGGTAAAAAGGGTAGGGACATAAATCAAACGTATGTTACACGAATTTAAAAAATGGGAAATCATATCAAATTATCTGACTCTTAATTAAATTTTCGAATTTTTTCATTTTTTTT
>MQRK01252179.1:25948-44166 GCA_001938485.1 Girardia tigrina | reverse complement strand
TGAGTGGATATTCTTATTCAGGGTTTTAATGACTATCCATTGTTCATCAGATATCCTTGGTAATCTGTTTAAGACGGTTGTTCTTTGATTCTCCTGATCAAAGGATACTAAGATCCATTCCATATCTGATATGCAGAGGGGACAGAGGACAAGTCTTTTCCCGACAAATGATGAGTAGGAGATGTGTTTTTTGATGAATTCTTCATTCCCCTTTGCTTATTTTGTGGGTGACTCTGTGGTCCAAGATCATGATGTCATCTGGTATTAGTAGATTTTGAATTAGCTTGGACATTTGTTCAGCTCGGAAATTGTACATATCGGCTTTGATATGTCTTTTCTCATTATGTTCTTTTTCAGTCTTTTTGCTTTCTTTTTTTGTGTACTTTTTTGTTCGTGGTTTGCGTTGCTGCTTTTTAAAAAAGCACTTACAAAAGCTCCAGTTTTAGCATTTCCAGATTTTTTCAAATGAATTTATCTAGGATACTGATGGAAGTTTTGACCGAATTGGAGAAGTTTTATCGCAATTGGACGAAAATGGATGAGCAAATCCAATAGCTTATGGATCACGAGCCATGAATAAGCATGGGCTTGGTTATTGCATAACACGAAAAGAATTATTAGCTATATTTTATTTATGGGGGGCAAATTGCCCCCCAGTGACCGAAAATTCTCCCTAGTCCAAGGCAAAAGTGTAGACTGGGAAGCAATTTTTTTAAATCGATTTATAAAACTACCTTTATATTTTTTAGTGATCATAACCTGATGCTTTTGCAAAAACATAAGATATAAACCATGATGTTATAGCAGAATACTCAATCACAAATACACACATTGACTCCTTCGCAACAGAAATAACCACTATCAGTACTTCTCGCAATACTATGAAATGGTACAAGCACAGAAAAGTGAATGTAAAATGGTAAGAATAATGACTGCTTTGAAGCATATATGTTAGCATATGCTGAAAGGAAGTGTAAAACACAATATGTGAAATGTGATAGTGATTGCAAAAGAACAAAAAATCGCTAAGGATAATAAAATGGAACTGTTAGTTGGAGGTGACTTCAACTGTCGGCTCAAGCGATGCGATGAAAACAGCTCTGTAGTGGGTCCATGCGCAAGCGGGATCCGCACTTCATAGAACGAAGAACTGCTTGTTGACCTGGCAAAATCCTGTGGTTTGCGCGTGGAGAATACATTCTTCAGAAAACAAATCAAGCAGAGAACGAGTTGGACTCACCCAGGAACAAAAAGGAGAGAAATGCTTGATCTTTTTCTATCAGAGAAACACAGATGTAATAGAATGACAAACATCCGTGGTTACCCGAGCTTCAATTGTGGATCGGACCACAACTTAGTGGTTTTAACTGCGTTAGTTTGTGAGGAAAAGAAACACCCAAAACGCTTGAGAAACGATAAGAACCTGCGCAAACAAAAAATACCGGACAGGGAAGCAATTATCAAGAAGAAAGAGGCGATAATAGAATCACTACGCATCTTACTGTTTCAGGCACCACTACGTGGAACTCCCTTAATCATGCTATCAGAAGCGAGATACAAAGGCTGAGTAGAAAAAGGAAAAGAGCACCAATCAATCAGTGGTGGTTGGATGAGCACCTCGATGACCTTAAGATGATCAGAGAAAAACGGCAAGACGTTCAGAATTTGTAAAAGACAAAAACGACAAAACGTACTCGAGGTGGAAGTCAAGCAGACTTCTTATTCCGAGAAAGATTCGACAATGGAAACGGGAAAGAGTAGAAGCTCTTGGAGAGCAAATTTAAAAGATCCTTGCAAACGACGGAGTAGGGAAACTGAAAGAACTCATAACAGAGTTACGTATTCTCTGTAACACACAATCGTAAGAGAACACACTGTGCGCTCTCTCAACTCCGATAGGAAACGAAGAACTATCTGTACATTTCAACAACCTCTTTCGAGCTAATTCTCATTTAGACAAAAGAATTGATATCGCAGGGGAGACATCCAACCTGGACACTCTGGATCTACCCCCCCCCACCTTTGAAGAACTGGAGGTGGCAGTGAGGCAATTGAAGAGAGGTACAGGAGTAGGCTCAGATGGACTTATTCCTGAAGTATATAAATGGGGAGGTACGAAAATTATCTCCCTACTGGAAATATGCTTTATGAATATATGGAACAGTGTGGAAGAGTTCCCACCAAGTTGGAGAGAGTCCAGAGTGGTCATTCTCTTCAAAGGGAAAGGATCTCGTAAAGACCCGAATAACTATAGAGGTATTTTCCTACTAGACGTAGGCGGTAAAGTTGTGAGATTTATTGCTACTCGTATTACTCCAATAATTGAAGCCTCACTGGACGAATGACAATTTGGATTCCAGACAGGCAGAAGAACGCAACAAGCTATCAGCATCTTGAGAAAGCTACAGGAATCAGCAAGATACAAAAATATCCACATTTTTGTAATCTTTATAGATCTGGAGAAAGCATTCGACAGCGTCCCCCACGAGTCTCTCTGGAGTTGTTTAAAGAAACTAGGTATAAGGGAGAGAATGGTTGAAGTTATCAAAGCCTTTCATGAGGAATTTAAAGGTTCAATAGGGGATAAAACCTTCAATATGAACAAAGGAGTTAGACAAAGTTGTGTTTTAGGTCCGCTCCTATTCAATATAGTCTTCGATACAGTCCTGAAACGAGCGATATTGAATGATCTCTCAGGAGGAGCAAAGATGACTACTGAAGATGGAAGCTGCCTCGAGATCAACAGACTGGCTTACGCGGACGATCTCTGTCTGATAGACACCGACTGGAACAATCTTTTCAGAAACCTTATTCTACTGAATGACTCATTTGTAGATTTAGGACTAATGATCAATATCAATAAGACCAAAGTTATGAACCTAAACGTAGATACCAAAGTTCTCACCGCCGGACACCAGCTTGAGACTGGTATTGAATGGGTATCCAAATTCATCTATTTGGGTTCCACAATCTCCTCAAATGGCACCACTGAAGATGAGATAAGAGAAAGAATTCAAAAGGGTACCAGAAAGATCAGGGACCTCAAACCGGTTCTGAGGAGCTCCAAACTCTCTTTACGGAACAAGAAAAAGATTGTCAGATATTGCATACTTCCCGTAGTATACTACAGTTGCGAGAGTTGGCGAACAGGTAACAAAACAATCTAGAAGCTGGCTGCCTTTCATAATTTGTATACTCGCACAATCATGAAAGTGCAGAAGACTGAGAGGATACAGATGGACACTATCGACATTGGACTCCCGCTCCCCATAGATATCCTTGCAAGCAGAAGACTTACCTATCATAGCAGGTTGGACACATGTGATACACCAAAACATTATGAGGTGTGTGTGGAGAGCAATAATGTCAATGGGAAAGAAGATCAGTGGGAAAAAGAAGCAAGTTCTCTCCGAATGCCTCAGAGTGGATATACAGTGGCTCTTTGGGGATAGTGCAAAGTATGAAGACTTCATACACCACATTGTCCACAGAGACCCTACAATAGAAAGAGGGCAATACATCAACTCCTTAATAAGAGAAGGGAAGCAGAACAGAACAAGAGCCGATCTGCCGAAATTACTCAATGAGAGAGATAAACTCCTTCAATGTACGAAGATTGCTTTAAGGGGTTTGCCGAAAAAAAGAGCTAAATAGACATCTCAAGCGGGATCACACGGAATCTGCAGTAAGCATCACGCTTCAGCTCCCAGAAAATGAAAAACCGTTTGAATGTACCAAATGCAGCAAAGATTACAAAATGAATGGATGGTTCACTAGGCATCTGCGTAAAGATCATCGAATAGAAGCGAGGGAGAATATCAATGAACATCCGACAGAATCATCAGTGCAATCCAACAAAAGAAGCGACAATCCAGACAGAGACGAAGAACCCACACTTATCCAAACGACCAATTTTCAGCCAGCAACAGTCACCCCGACTATTTCACCGGTGGTGGAGCAAACGACTTATCCCGAAGATACACATTTGTCTTTTAGGATTGCAAATCCAAATGCGAGGGGAAAGTTCAAATGTCCCTTTCACGGCTGTAGCAATTCCACCAATACAGCCAAAGGGATGCTCAATCATGGTACCACAATTCATGATTGGTCATTTGCAACAGGGAAGCCCAAGAAATTTCGGAGACTGAAGTACTCCATCCCCGTAGGAGGCCTATCGGAGTGCAGCTAGCACTAGAGCTATTGGCAAAGAGCCTAGTGGCTCAATACCATTTGTATTCTTTATATTATTTTCATTCTTTGTATTATCAAAAAAATTTAAGCCTGAAAATAGGAAGTCTGGTTAAAATAATTATATAAGTCTCTTTTGTGGTCTCTTTATTGTACAAAAAATTCAATTAATTATGACTATGGTCATTTATTTATAATTAAAGTTTACTTAAATTATTTGCTAATTACTTAAATGTCTCATAAACTATTTTATTTTTCTAAAATTCAATTGGATTTTTTAATTTAAATTCAATTTGAATTTTATAATTTTATGAGGTCACTTTTTCGGGAAATTCTTTTGACAATCTACTGTCGATACGGATATGTCAAATTTTTCTGCACCTCTCATTTTCGGAATCTCAAAGTCGTGTGTAACCTTATGATGAACACTTGTTTGAGTTGATGTCCGGAGGGGAATAGGAGCAGTTGGTTATATTAAAATGAATTTTGATTTTTTTAAAATGTTAATTGAATTATTCATTTGAAGATTTTTAAAAAATTATTCGAACCATTAAATTTTACTCTGATTTTAAAATTTAAAATAAATTTTCAACAGTAAACACAAACTTTAGTCAAATTAGTTTCAGATAATAAGAACTAAAATATAAATCAGATTTATTAATGAGCCTTTTCCAGTGGAAAATTATCTTTTTGAAAAATATGTTGACGTAGATTTGCCTCTCTGCATGAAGGTCTGTGGAAGAGTTTTTTGAATTTGTACAAACTAACTTCCATTGATGCTCGAACACACAAACAAAAGATCATCTTAATTTATACGAAAAAATTTAACTTTTCAAACATAATTTTCATTTAAAATATCAAATCGTCAACCGAAAATAATTTCATCTCATGAACTAATTTTCTTTTTAACAATTTAACAATTATGATTTTATTCGATTTATTATTTTGACAAATATTTAATTATTTATATTAATTAATCAATAAATACATAATCTGTCTCACACTCAATATCGACATTCTTCTCGATCAATAGTTTCACAATATCGATGTTTCCACTATAACAAGCAAAATGAATCGGTCTCTTTTTCTGAATATTTTACAAATATTTATTTATTTATAATAATTAATCAATAAATACAGATGTTGTCTCACACTCAATATCGACATTCTTCTCAATCAATAGTTTCACAATATCGATATTTTCACTCTCACAAGCAATATGAATAGGTCTCTCTTTCTGAATATTTTACAAATATTTATTTATTTATAATAATTAATCAATAAATACAGATGTTGTCTCACACTCAATATCGGCATTCTTCATCAACAGTTTCACAATATCGATATTTCCACTATAACAAGCAAAATGAATCGGTCTCTGATTCTAAATATTTCACAAATATTTATTTATTTATAATAATTAAACAATAAATACCCAATTAGTCTCACACTCAATATCGAGATTCTTCTCAATCAATAGTTTCACAATATCGATATGTCCCCACACACAAACGAAATGAATGGGTCTCCATTTCTGAATATTTCACAAATATTTATTTATTTATAATAATTAATCAATAAATACATAATCTGTCTCACAATTAATATCGACATTCTTATCAATCAATAGTTTCACAATATCGATAAATCTTTTTTCACGTGCAACATGGATTGGTCTCTACATGCAACAATAGTTTGAAAATATTATTTGAATTATCAAAATGCATCGTTAAGCATCATAAAATAATTTCTCAAAAGAACACCTTGTTATCATCATCCATTGGTCGTTCCAAATATTCCATCTTCAAAGTGTCTCTCATCCCGGCGATGTCTCCTGTGAGCAAAGCATTTTTAAATGATTCGAATTTTTCGCTAATAAAATACGTTTGTAAAATAAATCTATAAATTCTCATTTTAAAACTCTTTTGTTTCTTTCGAATACAGAAAATTCATTTTCAAAATTAAATTATGATTCAATATTAAATTATGTCGAGAAATCACAAGGAATTTTCTTCTCAAAATCAAATTGAAAGTTCAGTGTCAAAAAGAGATTAATTTTGATGCAGTAAAACGAATTATACATTAAATAATTTCAATTATATTTGATCGATTTTTTAGTAGAAAGTCTTTTTCAAATTTGTATGTTATTTAATATTTTTAAAATACATTTAAATTTTATAGAATTTGTTAATGCTGATGAAGTAAGAGAATATTGAATGATGTATTATGATAATGCATTGTTAATATTAGCAGAAAATTATGTTAAAGGTGTTAATAGGGGATAAATCATCTACAGACTTACTTTCTACCTTGCGATAAATTCTTAACAAGGCAACGGTATCCTCATGAGAATTATGAACGTGGATTTGTATTCGTTCTCTTAAGATTTCCCGCGTCAGTGATTTTTTGCGATAAAAACTGCCTTCATTTTTTGGTCTGATACCTAACAGATTAAAAACCTTTGCTGCTGAGGTGTCGCGAATACCCAACAGAGTATGTGTGGGTATGGCTAATCCTCTGATCTCCATTTGGAGATCATGCCTACAAGAATGTAACCACAAAGGTTCTTATGCAACTCCGCAATTACCTCAAACTCATCTGCCGGACCTATGAGGTCCCCATCCTTTAATCCATGACACTCTGGGACCCAGTCAGTTATTCTAGTGCGAGCCCTAACACGGGTGTTCATCAACAATTTTCCACTAAAGTTCATGAGCGTGATCGTCGCCACATGAAACTTTTTATCGGCGTCTTTAACAAATTCAGCGTCTAAGAATCTTAAACAAAGTCTAGTTTCTTCTAAAGAGAGATTCTTTCTAATGAACGACGTTCTTTGTGTGACCAACCTTTCACTGACTTGAAGTTGTGAAAGTTGGTAAAACGGGTTTGGCACATCGTCTTGCAATAAGAACTCCACAGCAAAAACATATTTCCTTGGGAGAAGATATATAAATATCGTTTATCTGTTCATCTTCTAAACTATCCGCGATATCAATGGCAACGGAGTGCAATTTCGGGACATTAACTGATACCTTAGTATCGCTAATTATAAGAGGGGCTGATGCTGCGTGGATACACAAGGTTATCAACCTGTAATGTGGAACGTTAAAAGTTGTGGGTATATTATGTTGATATAATCCCATAATATCTGAAACTTTCCACCTACGGGTTATAATGGTCTTAATAACCACCATCTTTTTATTCAAATCATCATAAATCAATCGATTTTGATAGAAGCTGGGCGAAGGATATACAGCGACAAACAATTCATTCAAGAGTCTAGTCAATCCGGACTGTACATCGCGATAAAGGTGTTGCCATAATGCATTGAGCGAATGGCCAACCCACTCAATTTTATTGACTAAGCCGAGATAGGCTCGTTTGATGTCCAGCTAGATGGTAGGGGAATTTCTATGAGACAGATAGGCTGTTTCTGAAAGGCATGTATAAGCCTATCCTTACACTCCTCTCTACAAGTGAGTTTATCAAGATGGGGTATCTCCTTATTAATGCAAGTGTCCCTAACAACGCAGGCAATTCCTCACATCAACCATTCCTTTACGATTTTGGTATTGGAAGAATGACAATTGTCGATAGCCTTCAGACGGTTCATTATCATTAAATGTCTGTGTCAAGTTTTCATACTTCTGCTTCATTTTTGCAAGAAAGCATTGCGATGATTGGGAAACAGAATACATCTGAAAGATAGAAAATATTAAATTACTGTGCACATTTGCACGAATTAGAAGAAAAAAAAGAAACAGTTTTATAAGGAAATTTAAAATTTCAAAGCTCGCACAGCCAAAAATGATTTTTATACCTGTGTTTGTTCTACGTACACTACTGGCAGGTATTTTCCCAAGGAGGTACGATATAAGCTTAAAGCCGTTTGTTTCTTTTTGTATTTTTTGTATAGGTATGTTATGTGCCATATTATTAAAAGAACTGAGTAGAACTAATCCAACACTGAATAATATAAATGGCCATGTGTGCAATTGTAAGTCTTTGTAACCATTTAACTTATAAAGAATAGAATTTCCGTTAATGAATCAGAGTCAATAAAATTTTCATGTGTTTTAACGTGTGGTACAGTAAATAGTGAACTATACTGAATAAAAATATCCCAAGAAATACTATGAATAGTGAGGTTTGACATTGGGTTATTTATTAGTATTCCCTGCCGTGCCCATTTAATTTCGAAAGCTGCTATTAAGGTTGTTTTTCTATATGCAAGAACATACATATTTGTATAGTTCCGATATCCGTAGAAATATTGCTCTAACTTCGTTATTATCTTGCCAATAACATTGTCCAAGACAAATCTTGAAGGAATATTTAAAATTAGGCGCTCCAACGTTAACAAAGACAGTATGTGGGACAATCCATAGTAGAATTTGTCATTATCGTAACGAAATATCTTTTTCAGCCCCTACAACCCGTAATATAAAGGATAAGATGATTATTAGGATTAATATAGATGGAAATTTTAAATATTTAAAACTACAACCTCGATTTTTATATGTCTTCACATCCTCATTATCTCCTTCAATGTTTACTGGTAACTTTCTTCAAAGTTCATTATGTAAATTTACGCCTTTTATAAACATTTATTCCTTTCTTTGTTGTTTTTTGTGCTTGCTTATTTGATTTAAATCCTGCCTTTTTTCCCTCTAATGACGTAATCTCGTTGTTTTCTATTATCTCAAATACTGATTTTACTAACTCTGAACCATATTTTTTACTATATTCGGATGCGGTATTTCCACGTCTATCTTGAAGAGCCAAATTAGAGTATATAACAAGGGGCGCTATAACTGTATGGAACGGTGCTCGATGTATTATTGCTTCCATTAACGCAGTTAATTCACAATTTCCTTGAGTATCTATTAACCCTGGATATTCACATAATTGTGTCTGTTTAACTAATTTTGCAGCTTTGTGAAACTTATGTCGAGTTATTACAATCGTTAGTTGTGTAGCATTCCATATTGGATCTTTCACAGCAAAGAGGTGTGGGTATTTTCTTACCGCACATTTGAAAAATTGGTCATTATAAACATGTCTAGAGCGGAAAATTTAGTTTGACCGAACATTTGTCAGTTTTCAAGGAAAGTATATAAATAAATTAAATATATAATTAATAAATTAAATAAATTAAAAATAAAATAATTAAATAAATCTTTAATTAAATTAAAATAAGTAATTAACGAAAAGAAAAAAAATATATAATAAATAAAACAAGAATCGGATCATTTCGATCTATGGAGCATCGGATGTTGGCATATTAATTAAAGAAAAAGAGACATTACAAGAACAATTATACATGGCTAAAGGTCAACTGAAAATTGTTGAAGAGAATTTCAGAACCAATTTAAATCGGTCATTTTATTTTCTTGTTCTTTCGAACAATTGCCACTTTTATTTCTGACCAAATGGTGAGCCTCTTTCTGAATGTGTGAATGTCTGGTATGTGTGATTATGTAATTCGAATGTCATTTGTCTGATATTTGAATAAATGATTGGCATTGGATGAATGTGTGTTTGTTTTGTGTGTGTGTTTGCATATTGAAATATATACGTGACTTTGTCACAATTTAAAAAAAAACAGAGAATTTATCAATTAAAAAATTTTCAATACCAAACAATAAAAAATTTTGTCGGATTTCTTTCTTGCTCTCGGTTGTATTTTTGGCAATTTGTAAAATAATTCCACGTAAACTTAAAAATGATCTTGCTGACAAATTTAAAAATAAACGATGGACTGGTGTTAGCGGCTTCAATACAAGAAGATGAAAAGATTAAAAGTTTAAATAATCATCAACATCAAGCGAAACCATTGTGTAAGAAAATGTCTAATTTATATTATTCAATTTGTTCCATAGAAAGTGATCTATATATGTTTTATGATTTAATTGATAGAGAAATTTGTTGATAATCTTAACTAAAAAGGAATTTTCTAAAAAAGTGGCATTTGCATTTTTGATTGATATTTTAGGAGAATTTCATAATAAATATTGCAGTAAATTTGAAATTGCATCGAGACCGTATCCATTTATTGAGTTCGATAAAGATATTCAAAATTAACAAAAGAAATATATAGTCACCCGAACAGCAATAACTTTTACTCAAATTAATTCTAATTTAAACGTTCAAAGAATTATGGTGAAAAACATTAACGATGTAATTCAACGAGGAGAATCTCTGAGTGCTTTAGATGATAACTTGACAGACAGTTCTTCTCTCTCCAAAACATGGAGACACGGCGTCCTGTCCAAATTATGGTGGCCAAAATTATCTGTCCGAAAAATTCAAATTCAAGGGATCGTGTCCCAACAAATTCAAATTCAAATTCAAGGGATCGTGTCCCAACAAATTCAAATTCAAATTCAAGGGATCGTGTCCCAACAAATTCAAATTCAAATTCAAGGGGTCGTGTCCCTTTTCAAATGTGCTGGGGCCGTGTCCCTACGAGTTCGATTGGCGGGAGGCTCGACATTTGTTGCGAAGAGGAAAAGATGGACATTGTTAGTCATATTTTGAATTCTGAATGCGTGTTGTGTTTTTGTGTTTGTGAAAATTTAAATAATGAAATTGGTATGCCTGAGAGAAATAATTTTTTGAATGTTGTAAAATAAAATTAAGTAAAAATAATAAATTTAAAAATTTTTAATAATAATTGTGAAGGACGGGCCCAATTTCAAAATTTTTGAAACAATTAATTTTTATAAAGATTTTCTAAAATAATTAAATATTTAAAATCAAAAGTTTTTAAAGCATTTTTTAGTAAAAAAAATATATATCTTAATTAATTTAAAAAAGTTATTTTCGAAAATAATAAAATTTTAATTGTAGAGTAAAAAATGATTTAAAAGAAATATATAAAGACCAGGATAATTATGTTGTACTAATTTTAAAAGTTATTCTAAAAAATAAAATAAGAAACTTTGTTGTCAGAGTTGTAAAGTAAAAAAAACAGATAATTTTAAATTTTAAAGTCAGTTTGAAATTCTGCAAATTAAAGATTTAACAAATAAACTGTTTTCGTAAATATAAATAAATATTAAGACTTTTATCATTAATGTATCGCAATAATAATAAAAATTTGAATATTGTAAATTATTTTGTTGTATTTAAATCGTATTTAACATTTGTATGGTATTTAAAATAATTGTAGGTAAAAATGCTTTTAAACTGAAATATTGATAATAAAAAAAACATTAAAATCGTTATTAATGTTTCACAAAAAAAGAAATAACATTAAACTAATTCTAAAATAATAAAAAAATTATTATGGTTAATTTAGTAAAAATATGACTACAAAATTATGTTAGTTTTAATTTAAAAATAGTGGAATGTAAATTTTCAGAATAAATAGAATAAAATTTTTTCAATTTTAAAATAACTTATCAGTTTATTTGTATTTATAATTTCATATTTTTATATAAAAAATCTGGTCAAAAAGAAAACGAAAAAGTTCCTCGACAAACAATTTTTTATTAAAAAAATTGTTTGAATAATTGTTAATTGTGTTATTAATAAATTTTTGGTGTTCCGAACAACTAATTTCGATGCTCACACCAGACAAATTTAGGCGACAAGATAATGTGGAAACATTCATTTCGGCTTGCACAAGATACTTCAAAGTGGCCAAAGTATCTGAAAGTATGCAAGAGATTTTGGTAATTGGTTTATTTTCACACGAACTCGTACCGATATACGAAAGTGTGGGTCCCGAAGTGAAGGGATATGAAGCCCGTATACGACAAGGTTTTCAGACGAAAAGCACGTTAATGGATGATTTGATAGAGGTGTTAAACTTCGAGAGATCTGGAGAATCAGTGGAGGAATTCTTCGTTAAAGCAAAAAGGTTGGTGGCAAAATTGATGAAACATGAGTGGACCGAGACGGAGGTAGAGAAATGCCTTCTGATTCACGCGTCAAAAAATAGTGACGTGAAGAAATAAATCAGATTTAGAGAAGTGAAAGAATTAGCAGAGGTGAAGAACGTCATTAGGAAAGTTGACGAAATCCGGAAAATGGATAAGCCGGTGCACGCAATACGACCAACATATAGATGTTAGGGTTTCGAAAAATACATGTGAACACTTTTGATAAAATTTTATGTAGAAAAAAATGTAAAATAATTCTTTTGGTAAAATTATTAATTTTAAATAAAATAATATTTAGTTTAACAAAACTTGGAAATAAAAATTATAAATATTTTAGTCTTTGTTTTATTTTATCAATTTTCAAGGCTGATGGAAATTACTATATAAACAACAACAAATCTAGTTTTAGTTTGCCCCAAAATATTTGCTGAAAAGTTCAACTAACAAGAATTCTCGTAAACAAGTAAAGTGAATACCAAATTTATTTTATTTTTATTTTATTCTTTAAAATATTGTTTTTAGAAAAAACCATAAGTATCCCGATGGGAGAAAAAGGTTTTTAAATTTAAAGTTTTAATCAAATCATCGTTCGTTTTTGGAAATTCACAGTTTTTACTGTAATCTGTTAACTCGCACAAAATAATGATTTGTGTTTGTGTTCTGTCATCAAGAATTGAATTATTATTATTTTTCACTTGTTAATTTTTGTTATTTGAAATAAAGTTTCATAAAAGGATTTGTGTTCATTGTCTATATATTTATGTTGGAAGTCCTTTCTGATTAATTGGAGTCAGATTAAAGATTACAGATTAAAGATTAAAGAATAAAGATTTACGATTAAAGATTTAAGATTTGTGTTTAAAAAGTAAATAATTATATTAAAGATTTCTAATACCCAACATAGAGATGTTGTCAAAACAGGCACGACGACGGAAATGGCAACAAGAAACATGAGGAGGAAAGGAGATACTTTCGGAAGACAATCTTCTATGCAGAACAACATCACATGTTGGAACTGTAAGGCAGTATGACATAAAAGCTTTGAATGTAAACGTCAGTGGAAGATCACATGCCATGCATGTGGAGAAGAAGGTCATGTGCGACGAGAATGTAAAAATGTAAGATGTGGAAGATGTAACAATCCAGGACATAGAGCTGAGGAATGTTACACGAATCTGAATAAACTATATCAAGGAAGAACGGATTTTCAAAAGAGAACCCAAAGAGATAGCCGACAATTCCCAGATGCACAAACAAAAAGACCAGGAAATCGGAACTCAGACGACTACAGAAGAGGATTCGAAAGAGGAAGACAGATCGCGATGATGGAGAAGGAAGAATACCGAGAAGAGCGAGAACTTATAGAAAAAAACGAATCGTGCCAAGACGACGAGGAACCGATATTGGCATTGGAGTAAGTTTTCTTAAAGACAGACCAGATCATATAAATTATATATATATAGTAGTAATAATTTTAATAATATAAATAAAATAAATAATAAATTAAATATAAATAACATAAAATATGAAATTAATGAAAATAAGTCAGAATTCGTGAGTGAGCCGAACTTCTATCAGGAACCAGAAACAAGTTACAAAGTGGCGAAGTTCATAGAAAAGGACACGTATGATGAAAGGGAATTGTTGATAATAACTAATTATGAAAATGTACCAATTGTATACAACAGACTAGAGGGTAGACCAAGTATCAGAGTCATGATTGAGGACACAGAAATTAAATGTCTATTAGAAACTGGTGCAGCCTTAAACGTAATGACAGAAGAAATACTTAAGAAATTAAAGAGCACACGAATGGAACAAACAATTTAGAAATTGACAGCAGCAAATGGATTAAAAATGGATGTTAGATGAGAAATAGAAACACTGATAAAAATTGGTAAGAAATCAGAGAAAAGATTTGTAATAGTAAAGAATTTAAGACCAAACATGATTGGGGGTATGCCATTAATAAAGGAATTCGGAATAGAGTTACAATGGAAAGAAAATAAACAACAGGATAAGAGTAAAATTAACATATGCGAAATCGAGGCCAAGTTTGGGAAAGGAATCACAGACAAAGAACGAGGAAAAGAAGCATTGAAAATGATCGATACGCGAAATGATAAAGCACTAGAAGAGATAATTTACCAATATCAAGGCATATTTATGGCAAACGACTGGGATGTCGACTGTACAAACTTGTTACGACACAGAATAGAAACAACACGGGGACCTATAAACATAAAACCAAGAAGACAGCCGGTACATTTAGAGGACAAACTTGAGGAAGCAATCAAAAATCTAGAGGAAAATGGAATAATAAAGCCATGTAATTCACAATGGAACACACCAATAGTATGCGTTTGGAAAAAAGACAAGGACGAAATCAGACTATATCTAGATTTCAGACAGTTAAACTTAATTACAAAGAGACAGGCATTCCACATACCAAATATAGCGGAAATGATGTATGGGCTACATGGAACCAAATATTTCAGCACAATAGACTTAGGAAATGCGTACTACCAGGTAGAATTGGACAAGAAAAACACAGGAAAAACGGCGTTTTCCACTAAATCTGGATAATTCTGTTTTAAACGGATGCCTTTCGGGAAAGCAGGAGCCCCAGGAACATTTCAGGAACTAATGAATAAAGTATTAAAACCGATAAAGAAGGGAACATCAGTTTATCTGGACGGCATATTAATAGCAACAAGCACAAAGGAAGAACATTATAACGTAGTAAAAGAAGTATTTGGAAGAATAAAGGAGACATGATTAAGAATCAAACCGTCTAAATGTAAAATATTACGACAAGAAGTAAAATTTTAGGACACGTTATAAATGATAAAGGGATACAGATAGACCCAGAAAAAATAGCAGCAATAGAGAATTTTCAAAGACCCTCATGTATTAAAAATTTAAGAAGTTTTATATGAATTTGCAATTACTACAGAAGGTTTATAAATTGATATGCGAAGAAAGCTAAAATATTGGAAGGAATGTGTGGCTCGAATAAAGAAAAATTAATTTGGACAGATGCATGTGAAATAGCTTTTCAGGACATGAAGAAAGCATTGATAACGGCACCAATATTGAGTTTTCCAAATTTCAAAAAACAGTTTATTCTAGATACAGATACAAGTTTTGACAGCATAGGGCGGTACTATTGCAGATAGGTGAATCAGGCACGGAGTAAGTAATAGTATATGGATCACATTCAATGTCAGCACACGAAAAAGGATATTGCATAACAAGAAAAGAACTTTGGCAATTTTTTACTTCTGGCAACATTTCAATCATTACTTGTACGGGAAAAAATTTAAACGAGAACGGACCATAAAGATATAACGTTCATGTTTCATACAAAGAAACCATTAACAGCTCAATTCCAAACGTGGATGAATTACTTGAGTAGTTTAGATATAGAAATAGAATACAGGAAAGGAGAACTACGTGGGCACGTTTTAAAATTATCTAAACGTTTAAACATTCTTCGTTTAGCCAATTAAACGTTTAAAAAACGTTTAAACGATCTCTAATTTTATGGAGAAACATCGCGACTATGCTTTATTTTCTTCGAAGCTCGAAAATTCTTCTTCATTTCGATATTTCCATGAATGACAAATTTTTAGCATAAAATTTTTACAGGAAATTCCTAGAAAACAATGAAGTTCGAACAGTTGATACAAAAAGAATGGTATAGTCACAATAATCATATCGTTTTTACATATCTATCATATTCAATGAATGTAATTTTCCATTCAAGGAGTTTTCTTTGGTAAATATGGCCTTCAGTTTTTTTTATAATTTTTACCATCTGTCTCTACATATTTTTTATTGCTGAAGGTGTTCCCTGTTCTGCTTTACCAATAATTTCAAATCCGATTCTGATACATTGAATTTTTCATATTCCATAATATTTGTTGTCACATGAGCCATGGTCGCCATATTTTTTTGAGTGAAAACATTTATTAATAACACAAATAGACTCATCGTTACAGTAATTTTCGGTAGCACTATCTGTGCTAAGCACTTTCTTTGATTGATATCTTTTTAATATTTATTCCAATGTTTTATTAATGAATGAGATATAAATAATGATAACCGTAATAACCTCACAGAACACATACCGTTTGTTTTACTTCTTGGTGATTCTAATAGTCATGTATTTAATTAAGTTAAAGTGCCTTGTCTTTTTTGTGTCATGTAATTTATTTTTATGAATTTGAAATTTTTACATGTGGATTCGTGTCATGTTTTATTTTTTTTCAAAGCGCTAAAGAAATTGAAAACACATAATGTTTTGAAAGAGAAGGAGATATAAATTATGAGAAGAATATAAAGATAAAGTTAAATATAAAGATATAAAGTTAAGAAAACAAGAAAAGATAACAATTATTATTATTATGACTAAAAATCAATCGATAAAATAAACGATTTTGGATTTAAATAAATACAATATTATTCAACTTACTAAGCGACTAGAAATTTCGCGATAATTATTATAATTCGACAATCCTAGTTGTTAAATACATTCAATCAGCCTCAACTCAATTTTAATCCAATCTCAGTCGACGATATTATTTGGAAACGAATCAGTTGTAATTATCATTAACAATATATACCTACATTGTGTTTTTACTGTTTCGATTAAACATTTCGTTGTTAAAATAGTTGTTAAAAACGTTGTTAAAACACCAGATGATGACAAAGGTAGGTGGAGGAATCAAGGGTGCCACTGTATACTTAGATGATATCTTGGTATACACAAAAGATCGGAAGCAACACTATATTGTTTTGAATCAAGTTTTAGATAATATTAGGAAACCAGAAAAATGTCAATTGTTGAAACGGGAAATCAAATTCCTTGGGCATATAGTTAACGAAGACGGTGTTAAAACGGACCCGTCTAAGATCGAAGCAATAAGAATGTTTGGGAAGCCAAAGTGTGTTAAAAACTTACGCAGTTTTTTGGGGATTTATAACTGTTATCGACGATATATAAAAGAGTATGCAAAGAAAGCTAGAGTATTAGAACAACTATGCGGATCAAATAACAATAAAAAACTCTATTGGACAAGCGAGTTATCATTCGATGAGATGAAGAATGCATTAATGACAAGCCCTGTATTGTGTTTTCTAGACGTGAAAAGAGATTTTATTCTAGATATGGATGCTAGTTTCGATACGATTGGAGCCGTGTTAGCACAGAGGGACGACCAAGGAAAAGAAAGAGTTGTAGCTTATGGGTCGCGATCAATGAATAGCCACGAGAAGAGTTATTGTGTTACAAGAAAAGAATTGCTTGCCATGTATTATTTTTGTAACCATTTTAGACATTTTCTGTATGGTAAACGGTTTACTTTGCGTACCGACCATAAAGCAATCACGTTTATGGTGAACACTAAGAAACCAATTACATCGCAGTTTCAAACGTGGATTAACTATCTGAGCAGTTTGGATATGAAGTTAGAATTTTGAAAAGGATTTTTGCACACGAATGCTGATATGCTTTCAAGGATGAATTGTGATACGTACAATCAATGTTTCATGCAACACGAGGAAGCTAAGAATGAAAATATCAAGACGCGTGCACTGGATGTTGTATCAGAAGATGAAACCACAAAGCCATTCGAAGATATTATGTGGGAAACCCATCGGATATTGGCACACGCGGGTGCAAGAAAAGTTGAGTATTATTTAGGAGACTCTAAGGATTTTGACAAGCTGAAAGGTAAGATCAAAGAGATTATACGCAGTTGTGAATCATGCAAAAAGTATAAAACATTTACGGCAAAAACAAAAGAGAACACGATAAAATTAGAAGCTGCCGAGGTTTTTGAATGTATTTATGTGGATATTAGTGGACCGTTGAAGGAGACTTCTGGGAAAAAGAAATATATTCTAGGTATCATTGATCAGTTCAGTAAATAGATTACGTTATTAGCAATATCGAAACAAGATGAAGATATAAAAGGATAATAAAAGGAGTAATGCGGAATTGGATACTGAAATTTGTTTCTCCCAAGGCGATGAATGTGGATTGCGGTAAGGTTTTTGAATCAAAAAAGATGAAAGAATTCGCAGAGAAACAGAATTTTGAAATTAGATTCTCCAGCCCATATCATCATAACACAA
>MQRK01252177.1:7371-21119 GCA_001938485.1 Girardia tigrina | reverse complement strand
TGAGAACTGGGTAGAGTAGATTAGTCAAAGGTAAAAGTTGTCTGGGGCGAGATAGTGTCAGTGCGGAAACTATAACCCAAGGGCGTATGCCGATAGTGGTTCCAGGGTATGCCGCATCAAAATAAATAGAACCCTAGTGGCAAATCTGTCAAATGGTGTGGAGACTGGTGGATACATAGATATCTAACCACTAGACTATCGAGAAGCCTGTATAATGTGTTTGGTACCTGTCTGGCGAGTGATGCCTGTGTAGCGAACTATTCCGAAACGATAACTCAAAGTCGGGAAGACCGACAGTCAAAGAATTCCAGTGAAAACCATAGTCTAACACGGTCGATGAGACGATGATATCGAATGGTGGAGAATCCAATGATACTGATGGGTACGTTTGCCAACTGAAAAAGTATTAAATATGAATTGTTTATAACAATGTAAATATTTGATAGAATAAAGATAAATTAATTCTTCTCTTCTTCTTTCTATCTTCTGAACTCACAAAATTTTAACTTTAAAAGGTACCAAAAGTAAATGTACAGGTTAAAAAAGGATGTGTAATTTCACTATCATAATGACATAACAAACCTTTATTTATAACAAATAAAAATTACTATTGCCGACGATAAATACTTTTCTCTTTATTCTTTTACTTTAATGCTCCACGTTGAGTGTGTTAAGCCACTTCTATTAACACTCTGGTTTTAAACTTATATCATTATCAAGCCAATACACAAACTTTTTAGAGAGTAATAATCATACTTATTAAAAGGTAAACATGATTGTTGTGAACGACACTAAATAGGTTATAGTGGAAAGAAATGTTAAAAAAACTTAGTTTTATTAAGTTTTATTATTCGATATCATTATGCATATATAATATTAATAAAACTAGTTTAAAAATTACGAAAATTAGAATTGAAAAAAATACATGTTAATTGAATGGAATTTCCTGCTTTTCTGTACTTATGGCCAGTTTCGTTCATTGTTTTCAGAATACTTTTTCAACGAAGAAATGCTAAATCATTTGCTATATTCGAAGATTCATAATTTTGGACGAATCAAGTAATGGCAGATACCGATTCTGCCTCTTTTGTTCAACCCCTGAATAGAAAATTAAACAAAGATTTGATGTATTCGTACAGTCCAACAAATGAAAAATTATATGACAGAAACGCAGTGCAAATATCGTCATAAATTATTTCACTGTGATCCCTTAATCTCTGCTATGCCCGGTCTGGTTTCAATGTTTGTACATTATCTTTGTTATTTATGTTAATTTTTGATTTTTATTAGATCGTTGTACCAGGGTGTACACACCTCAGCACTTTTACTTCACCCGTCCTTTTGTCATCGAACCTTGTCATTTTTAAGAACACATCGAATAAACCTATCTGAATGACTTCGGACGCCTCTACTACATCGGAGCCCAACACATCGGGGACACGAATATCGAGAATTTCTTCATATTCTTCAACGGTAACATCATACTCCGTAACTATGAGTAATTTTCCTTTTCAACTTCCAGGGGGATTGACCTCTTCGCCGTGGGCACCCCGGAACATAGAGAGTTCCAGGAAGGTTAAGTAAATCAACTTGAGTGAAGTTTTCTTGGATGCAAACGGATCCGCACCAACTTCGGTCAAAATTCATAAATCTAGTTCTGTCGAATTTGGTAGGCCGACACAACACCAGTTAAATTATAATCTTTTATCGCTTCTATCGTCCTATTTCTGCTCACTTATCACAAACGTTAATCACATTTTAACTCAAACAAACGCATACGACGATTTTAAAAGAGCAGTTCTGCACTCCATCGACACAAACCCACAGGATTTGGTTATACGACATTCCAAAACCTACATCCTCGGGAATATGTTATCGACAGAGCACTTTCGTAAAGCTCATCTCAAACTCATATTACTGAACGTCGGAATCGCACCAGCGATAACATTTTAAGGTAGTTTTTTCTCCAGAGCCGACCATCAAACTTGCTATTCCTCCTCTTAGTTGTCTCCGCATCAGTTTCTCTAGACGATATAGTAATAATTGATGTTGATTAATGTAATCAGACAAAATCAGTCACTACCAACCGTAACCGTAGACCCACAAGATGAAATACAAACCATCAAACACACTACCCAGGCCTTTCAAGACTCTATTGCTTCTCAAAACCACACATTAACGAAATTCCCAGCGAGAAACTCGCGTTATCCCAACAAAAGTTCAGGATAAAATCATAATATCACTATATCAGTTTCTTATTAATCTACAATATGTTTCTTTTATAAAAGAAAAGCCTCGAGAAACTGTAATTTTGGATGAAAATTTTTCGGACCTGAATTCAAACCTACCATCTTCATTTACATTACCACTTTCCAAACAAACACAGAAATGCTCCGGGATACAATTGAAAAGGTAAAACTAAGGAATTTGCCGCTGGACACGACCATCAATGGTAAGGGCGTCTCTTTCGCTGATAAGCAAATCATCTTCTTAACTTTCTTTCATTAGTCGTCAACCACAACTTTCACAATAAAAGCCATAATGAACTTCGCACCCGCCACACTTTTGAATTTTTTCCTAAACACGTAGGCTAAAATGCTTGAGGTATGCAGAACTTACATCGAGAAATAAACCTAGACTATTTGCTTGTTCATTGTTTTGAATTTTAATAAAATCGATGCTTATTTTGGTCCTGTCTAAGTATTTATTGGGTGCACCATGTAGTTTTAATGTTGTCTATTGAAAAGAATATATAAAATATAAGAAATCAGTCGATTAATCAGAAGCACCCTAAACTTTTATCAAAAGGCGGGTATTGTTACCAGGATAAAAACTCTTTTGGTAAACTTAAAATTCTCTCTTTTAATTATTTTGAATGAGAAGAATGTTCATTTCTTGAATATAGTAAGAACCTCATAAAATTTTCATTATCCATAAAGATGAGGGAATGCGGATATCAAAGAGGTCTTAAAAAAGATAATGAAGTTTGTTAGGTTGGGAATTAACTTCCATTCTAAATCACAAAGAAATTAAGACTTGTAAAATTTATTCAAAAAATACAACAGGTTAAATTTGTTATTTAAACAAATTTTCATTTTTTTATTTTCTTTTTTTTTTAAATCTATTTTCCATTATTTTTTTTAATTTCGATTATAATTCTTATTAAAAAACAAAGTCTCATTTTCTTTATATGTCACTATTATAATAATCAAGAATAAGAAACAATAACAAGAATTGAAAGAAAATAATAACAAGAATTGAATAACAAGAATTGAAGGAAACAAGAACTGAAGGAAAAACTTTGACATTTGTATTATAAAAAAGAAGTTTTTTTCAAATATCAAAAGTATATTTTATAATTTAGAAAGATAAATTTATCTATTTATATTTCACGAAAAATATTTCTCGTAATTACAGTTAGCAAAAATAGACAGAATTAAAAATATAAATAAATAAAATATATTTTTAATTTTTGATTTTTTTTACAAAATATTTTTTCTTATTTTCTTGAATATCAAGTTTAATACGTTATTAAATTAATTAATTTGATCAAAGAGGAAACTTGAAATTTTTATTTATTTGAATAATATATATATGAATTTAGAGGCGGAATATCAATTGAAGAATGATCGGAATACTTTATGGCCATATTTTAATAAATAATATATAATGAAACAGAGGGAGGAATGACTAATTGATGACTTCGCTTTATTGCCCATTAATTGCGAATGTAAGAAAATATCTTTTTGGTTTCCTTCCAGTTTATTCGTTGACTCTTATATTTGAAGCCATCGCATTATTTTCGGCAGCCGACAATCAATTAGAAGTAAAAGAAAAGTTTTTTTTCAAAATTTAATGATTAAAAGAATTTTTATTAATGTAAAAGATATCGAATGTTCTTTTCTAAAAAAACTTAAAATGAGATAAAATTAAATATTACTTATATTTAATGTCGAATGAGTAAATAAACAGAAAATAGAAGAATATGTATTTCTTTTTAATTTGTAATTGTCTCTTTAGTTTTCTTATTTAACTTTCACCATCCTCTTTTCATTCAATCATAAACTTCGCTAGTGTTTGCTTTTTATCTGAAGTCCTTTGTCTGAACAATATGACTTTAAGGATGCGCTTATTTGAACTCTTATCAAAAGAATATGGATAAACTTTAAGCGTTTCGAATGAAGTTTTACATAAGAATGATGACAATCACATGGAATGAAAAGAAGACAAACAACTTTGTCGGGAGGATATTGACAATAATACTGGGTGGATAATACCATCATGAGGAGTTTGAAATTCTACGGAAACCACTTTAGAAATTAACTCATTATCATCAAATGTTCTTTCGGTTACTTGAGTGTCTAAGTATTCTTAAATGTGATTTATAATAAAATTATAATAAAAACTGTAAATCAATTGATTAAAATTCTTTCTTTTGAAATCATCACGTAGTGAAGAGAATAGCCCTTTATTTATTTTGAGATTAGAAGGGTTTGTTTGGCCCCCCTTGGAGACAATTATTGTTTGATTTCTTCAATATTAGATTCGTTGTACTCAAACATTCGTCCAAATAAACATTTTCTCTGTCTATTTCTTTAAAATATTAGGAACACCAATATGGGTTTTCACACATTATTTTTTATAATAATTTGAATTGTCTTTGTGACAATTCTCAACAAGCTTTCATAATCTGATATCTCGCTAAAATCCAAAATACCAATCTTCCATCATGGTGGGAGAAATACATTTCCAAATACTAAATTCAACATACAAAATTTTAAATGTTCCTCACAAAACAGTGAATTTTTTGAAATGTTTTAAAAGAACTATCTATTTTTGTATGTCGATCAAATTCTCATTTATACAGCACCAATTGTTTAAATACAAGGACTGCAAGTTTCTGTTGATCTCACCACAATCAAATGAGACACTCAACAAATTCACACTTTCTTCGAAAATCTCTTGAATGTCGTCACAAATCAGAAACGGCGATTATTTAAATATCTTTGTTGAGAATCGATCTTTCACCATTTTTTTCGATCATTAAATATTCAAATCAGAAAAAAAACGTTTTCCAATCATTATTCGCTTTCACAACACTTTTGATCTAACAAACAATTTTCAAGTCACAAAGTTGCTAAGCAACTATTTATTCAAACAACCACAAACTGGAAATTTTTTGAAGAATATAATTTAAAATTTTTATTTCAAAAAACAATATATATCTTTATTTTCAACTTTTTATTTATGTGAGAAGTGGTTGCAACCTCAATATCAGGATTCATTTTTTTAACGCCAAAATTTATTACTATAACAAAAATTCACACATTTAAACAAATTTTTCTGTTAATTTAATTTTCCCACCACGAATTAATCTATTAAATTTTTCGATTCAATTTCTAAAATTTTGTAAATTTATTAAATAATCTTCACATTTTAACTAAATTTTACTTCAAAATTTACGTAAAATTTTGCAAATTTATTATATAATTTTCTAATAATATAATTTTTTGTATAAAAATAAATTTTGCAAATTTATTAAATAATCTTCACATTTTAACTAAAAATTTATTTCAAAATTTACTTAAAATTTTGCAAATTTATTATATAATTTTCCCATTAAAACTAAAAATTTATTTTCAAATTTTTAATTAAACATTTAAAGTTGTTTCAGAATTTCTATTAAAATATATAAATTGTTATGACTGTAAAAATATTTTTTATTTATAAAACAAATATTTAATATTTAATGGTTTTCTTATCATTTTTAATTTTAAGATATGTAATAGACACATTAAAAAGATATTTTTTATTTTTAAATAGATATTTAATTTTTTAAGATTTTCTTTTATTATATCATTTTTAATTTTTGAAATATTTTTAAAAAACACATTAAAAACATTTTATTTTTAAGTACGTATTTGATTTTTTAATAGTTGCTTTATTATATCCTTTTTTAATTTTTTTAAAATATTTAATACGCATATTAACATTAAAATATTTTTACCTTTAAATTAAAAAAAAAATAAGAAATTATTCTGGCGAGATGTAAATTTAAATTAACCCCTCATAATTTATTTTTCACAATTTTTCCTTATATTTTTTAATTAATGGCAATTTTAAATTTCATTCGGAACAAAGGTGCTTTAAAAATACAACATTCAAATGTAATAAGTAAACATTTCCTTATTGTTCTTAAAAGGAACATTAAAACAGAACCACATAGTTTCAATACACATTCATGCAACCTTTATGTTTTGTACAAAGTTGACTCTACTGATAATCGTTACAAGTGATGAAAGCAAGTCGACTTTAGTCAGTAGAGTCAACAAAATAGAGTTGGACTTCAAATATTTTCAATTAATAATTGCTGATAATATTAAACGTTTCTGCTAAAAATAATCTCTTAACACTGTAACAAAGAGACGTCACTTTGGTCCTATAAAGACAAATAATTATTTCGGGTAGTACCATCTGTTGTAACCTGTTCAGTTGGCACGAAAGCAATGTCTAGAAAATCCAGATAAATAATTGTAAGACTCAGCAGAATTTTCTCCTACAATAAAAAAAGAAAGAAAGAATTTGCCTTACAGTTATTATTTGTATTGTCAACTATTTCCAGGATAATATTTTGGACGCGTATATGTTCAGGTTTCCCTTAAGTCTTGTGATTGTTTGGAAAGAAATATTGTTAAATTATGATGACAATAATCTATGCACAAGCCAAATAAATAATAATTCCATAATTATAGGGTCACTATTGTCTTTATTACTTTAAAATCATGTATTCGAAAGGAGAAGTAATTAATAATAATTTTATACTATTTTAATAGCTTAATCCTTTAAATATTCTTGTAAAAACTTTTTACAACGTCTATTCTATAGACTGGAAAGTATAAAAGATATATTGTAATCTTTATACGAAATATCATATTTTAATTATAATTCAGTACTGAGTTCAACATTTTAAAAGATAGTTCTATTTACTACCTAATCCTCAAGTTATATGTTATGTAGTCATAGGTTTTAACACATTGTTTTTGGGAAAGGAGCAAACTCACCATCCCCCTTTTTATAGACCAGCGCGGAAGACGAGTTTACTCGTTTTCTTGTGTGAAGCGGTAAGGCACGGTAAAAGAGGGGCCCAGACAGGTGTGGGTGGTACGTTATAAATTGCCGGTAATATCCAATTTATCTACCTGATGAGGAAGTGAGTTTGAGAGAGGAAAATACATCGAGACTACTAAGCTGGGTTTATTTATATAAAGTTCTTTAGTGTATATTTTGTTTGCTAAAAAGATATTTAACTAAATAAAATAAAAGAGAAAAAATAAATTATATGGAATATTATCTATAATACGAACACTAATATGATTTACAAAATTTTGATTTATATCTCAACTCAAATCGCCTCCAGGACAAATATATTATTTATGATTAAATAAATCTTTATGTTATAATCAACTATTAAAATAATTTAAATCATTTACATATAGATTTAAAATATTTTGATTAAAATATTATTATATATTTATTGACTAAAATGTATTATTGTAATTCTAAAGTTGTTATTTACTTTTTAAAATTGTCCGAATAATCCGTCTGTTTAAAACATTTAAAATATCAATCTTCCATCTCGGTGGGTGAAACACAATCCTAAAATCAACATATAATAAACACTATACGAAAATATTCCTCGCAACCTATTTTTTTACTTACATATATATTTAATTATTATTTATTTCATTCGATGATGATGGGTGATCAGTTCGATGTAAATAATTATTTTTGTTTCAAATCTCTCGTCAAGTGTTTGGATTTTTGTTTAAATCATGTGGATAATTTTAATAATAATAATTCCTTAATTAAAATGTATTAATTTTAATATTATATTATTTATTAATTACTTTTTAAAATTTATAGTTTATTAAATTAAATAATTTTTTAGAATAAAATTTAAAATTTATTTTACAATGATTTTTGTATTTTTTTTCGACAACATCATGGAATGATTTGAAGAAATGTAATTTCAACATAATAACCACAAGCTTCAATTGGTAGTCAATTATAATAGTCAGCTTCATTACACTTTATATTACTAAACATTCCCCGAGGATGGATTCGGGAATTATTATAATTTCGTAGTAAAATAGCAGGATATACAATGAAAAAAACAAATATAATGTTTTGAAATGATAAAAAAATTAATGGAATTCTCATCAATATATTTTTCTTTATATTTATGAAAATAAAATATTATTAATTTTCTCAGATAAACAAAATAGATATTCAGCTGAATGTCAAAAGTAGAATACGTAATTTTCGTGTGGTTACAGCATCCATCAGTAATTTGGAACAGTCGGGATGGAGACATCCATTCGTGCAGCATGAAATCCTCTTTTTTGATATTATTGACAACAAATATTCGTCTTCTTTATTAATGTTTCTCCCTAATCGGTTTTCGTTATTTATATGAAGTAATACAAAATTTCGTAGTGGGATTCTGGGTTTTTTCTGATATTTCTGTTATTTTGTCTAAATGTTTCTATTGAAGATCTATTAATATAAATATAACTATAAATCTATTAATTTTTCATAATAAAATATTATTTATAAATATAAAATGTTATTATTTGATTATGCTTTGGGACACAATCGAATTATGTTTGTTAATATTTAGTATTGATTTTTAAAATTTTGTTAATTATTATAAATTTTTTAAAATATTTTTTTCAAAATTTAAACACACACATATATATGTATATATATAGAAAAGAAAATACACAATTTTATTATTTTTTTATTAAACAACAAAACATGTTTCGCCATTACTGCATTGTTACTTATGAAAGAATATCAGATTACCAGTCATTTATATGACACAATGTTATTTTGATACATATCATGAGAGGATAGACACGGAGGCATTATTAATGAATCATTTAAAACTATGCTTAAATCTGGAAGGTTATTTTTTATTATATTAATTTTTTAAATAAAAAAGAAAAATTAGTAAATTAGTCAATGTGCCGTACTAATGATTAGTAACCTGATATTCTTTTATAACTTACGATATGGTAATGGAGAAACATATTTTTTTAATAAAAACATTACGAATGTATTTTCTTTTCTTTCCTTATTAATAAATTGGCCTTTATATATATTGAGTCTTGTGAACGCAAGATTAGTATTTCGAAAATATAATTTGATTAAAGCTTTTTTTATATAATTATTGGACATGTTTCGATGTTTACATACATCATCATCAGTAATTTTTGGATGTTTAGTATATGAATATTGATTGTTTGAATAGTACAATTTTAATAGATACATTTACTTTAAAAGGTATATTAGGGATTTTATATTATTATTTATTAAAGTATTATTGGGTAATAATGGCAAAAATATTTTCAAAAAACTCACCATAATAAAAATTTATTAAATATACTACAACTTTATTTCCATTAAATATTTTTTACTCAATTAAATACTTGATTTTTAATAAAATACACATTAATAATTTGGAATTTTATATAAAAAAAATAATTTGTTTAAATATTAATAATTTTATTCAATTTGAATTACAAGCAACTCTAATTTCACACATTCAGGATCTAAAAAATGACAAAAAAGGTATGTCAAATTATAAAATAAAATTTTTCTTTTTTGAAAATTAAGTATTGCTGCAAATGCTCTTTTTTATTATAAAGCACAGAATTTCTATTATTCATTTAATCGTCATTCTATTTTTTCTAAATAAAAAATATACTTTAATGTAGGAATCAACCTCATCGTCAGATATATTTTTCTCTCTTATTTCAACTTCTGACCATTTACCACTGTTTAAAATAATGCAATAATCCTCTGTCTCATTTTCATTATTTTTATCATTATTATCCTCACAATCCTCATTCATTTAATCGATAAATAGATAATCTTCAAAAGATATTTAATCAATAATGTCAAGTTTCGCAATTAAATTATTGAAAAATTCATTTTCTTCATCATTTCTTGAAAGAACTGCAATTTCAGATATCGATATCAATTTTGTATGAATCCAACAATTTTTAATAACCTCTCACGAATCATAAAAATCGAACACATGTCTAATATATTCTATAAAAGACAGTTTTACTTGGGATTCAGGATTCTTTTTACATTTGCTAAATAACCTTTTTTATTAAATGTTTTTTATATCTTCTCTTAAAGGATAAAATAATTCCTGTCTCCAGATGTTGCATTTTAGATGTCGTATGTAATGACAGGAATAATTTGGTAAGGTTTAAGTCAGTTGTACTGTGGTATGGTGTATTGACTAATATCAAAAGTTTTTGGTAATTTGGGGGTTTTCTTAAATCAGTAACCCATTTCTTTATAAAAATCTGAAACATGACAGCGGCCATCCATACATTTTTATTAAAAAATAATCAATAACTAAATTATGCAGGTTAATGATCTAAAAGCAACGTTACTTTTCATTTTTTTAGAATTTTAGAGCGTTTAAACTTTTTAGTTCCAAATGCATTACAACTTAATCCAATGGTGATTTTTTCTTTCTTTTTTCTTCCAAACATGTTTTTAGATGTGAAACCTTTATTTGGTTCTATTCTAATCAACAAAGCAATTTCCAATCTCAATTAATCGAATCTCATCCTCACCCGCTGCCATCTGCCGTTCCTCAATATCAACAACAAAAATTCCATAAACTAAACAACCAATTCTTATCCCAAGAATGTATCTCGAGCTCGATCAACAATTCCATTTGCAAAATGAATTATTCGACTGCCGCGTCTTCTGCCAATCTTGTTGACGATTAGCACAATTATATCGTCAATATCTATTCGAACAACTCGAATTTTCTTTCTGTAATTCTATTATATTATTTTACAATATAATTTAGTTAAAATTTATTTTTTATATTTTTATCTATTTAAATATATTGTTAAGTGTTCACTGAGGCATAAGTTTCAGTTAGCTCTTTAACACGATTAACTAAGCGAACCTGCACTTGATTGAAAATCATTGCCAGAATTATTATCATTGTTATTAGCTGTTGATTTGGAATTGGTACTGACATTTCTGGGTCTATGTTTGATGATCTTTTGATTCTTGAAGGGGACAAAAAATAGAAATTTAACATGTAAAATTAAGATTCACTAGTCACTAGTGCAACAGAGTATTTTCTGTTAATAATGATAATAATATTAATTACTTAAATTATTAATTTTAGGATCAATAAGAGATTATTTTTATCATAGAAATATTCGGCATTTAATAATGACAAGGTTTATTTTCAGTAATTATCCTTTTGTTGTTTTGAACCGTTGATTAAACACGAATTTGCCTGTTATTCTTATGTATAATTACCGTGCAGATATATCAATTTATTACACATGAAATTATTTACATATATAAAATAAAACACATTTAAACAATTAAAATTAATTAATTTACAGTCAATGTAACTCGTCTATACGACAAAGAATAAGTTCAATCTTGCAAATGAGACTTCTTTATTTCTGTAGGAACTTGGGCTGCAACTGATTCAACATTGGTACCAAATAAACTTTAAGTGTCATTAGTAAGTAACTCTGGATGCAGGAGACATAAATAAACCACAGATTTCAGTTTATCACGATAATTTATTAACAAAACGAAAAAATATTTATTAAAAATTTTTTGAAGCACTTAGTCTGTTGTAAACCCTATGACTGTGTTCTCACACAACCGATATCTGTACCAACGGAATATTGTAGTACCAGAGGGTTTCCAATCTACTTACAAGGCTTTAGCTTACCCAATCTTGGAGGGAAACCTGTAGGGAGTTGTAACCCTACAGTCGATGGTAAGATAGCATTACTAGCATTACAATGAAACATGTTAATACAGGTACAGCATAGCTTTGCAGATCCTCAGTGGGGGAGGGTTATGAAGGCAACATCAGCGTCCTAGACCTTCAAAAAGGTCAAAGGTTTAATACCTTTATAGCATGTGAGGTTCACTCAACTTATTGATTAATTATTTTCGATTGATGATAATAAAAAAATTAACTGATTTGTTTTAAATAGTTTGAAAATAATTTTATAGATTTAAGTATAGACGTTTGAAAAAGAGAAAAACAAACACTAAGAATTTAGAAACTATAAAAGAAATTCTTGTTGTTCTTCAACGCAAAATCGTCAATCCGGTTACAATAAAATGTGTCAAAAGTAAATTCTCTTTTGTTTTCAGCTCTCACATGACGAAACGGAAGAACAAAAGTTCCTTGGTGAAGAATTGCGAGTATCAACCGCTTTCATGTGCAAAAAAGCAAACATTTTCAGCTGCTGCTAATACGACATGTAGCTTCTACACCGAAAAAGCAATTTCAATTGAAGATAAATTTATTTATATATAAATTCCAAAAGATTTTTTATTTTATTTTATTTTTTATGGCGTTGTCGGGGGACAAGTTTTTACACAGTCGCAAAGAAAAAAGATAAAGAATTTTGTTTTTTTGTACACAAATAATGTACAATAAATCATAATTAAAGAAATTATTATCAAAAAAAATTTCAATATGTCATATTGCGATATGTTATATTAAAATTTTTGCAAACTACTATTTATTCCGTATATCTTCTCCTGTTCCACGAGAACTAAGATCCGAGATGCTATTCTAAATTAATTTGTGATTCACAAAACACTTGACTCCTTTTAAAGTGAAAAAAAACAAATTCAATAAATTGTTATTTTTACTTTAATATTATATTAATTGAGAACAAAATTAAGGAGATCTATATAATAATTACATTATTTACAGACGAACAATGGAATTAGAAAACAGAAATAATTAGAGCTCAATCACAAAAAACAAGATAGTATGTCAGGTAGATATTAACGCAAAACAATCGGAAATCACTAACGTTAAATGATCCCGGAATGAGGACCGCCAGCAGTTCTGCATCAGTTAAGTAAAGGTTTTCAACTCTTCGATGATAAATTATTTCATTTCATTGTTTGCGAAAATGGCAGCCAGAAATTGGTTTTAAGGGATTTCATCAAGAAGAAGATTAGTCCACCGATAAAGACAAAAAAGAAAGGATAAAAGGAAAAAAATAAAAATAATATTTGTAAATGTATATATATATATATATATAAAGTAATTTGGGGTGTATCACAGTGTTATTACATCTTCAAAATATCCCGATTTTATAATAACTGGGTTATACAATCTTATACAGATTGTACCGCCAGATCCCCGAGTTGTCCCGAGAACCGTATGGAGGTAGCAGGTGAGTATGTTTCGAATTCTTCGTCAGTGTGCTGGGTCCGTTGCAAGCATATTCTTTTCTTTTTAGAAATAAGTAAGAAAAAAGGTTTAATGTTGCTGGACTACCAGGGTATTAGTCCAACAATTCTACTGTCCGTTCTGAAATTAATCGTTGAGCCTGATGAGTCAATATGAATCAATTTCTTTATATAATTATTGATAAAGACAAAACGATGAGTTTCTTGTACACCAAGAGAGCGCCTTTTCCGCATCGACAATCATCGATCGATGAGAGAATCAGTATCAAATATAATTATCGTTAATTCTCTTTGTACGATGAAAGCGAACACAAACAAATCGGTAAAGTAATTCGACATCAACATCACAATTTGAATGCAAACATTTATTTACAACACAAACAGATTCTTCACAACAATTTTCAGTGGTCATCTTTCGTTGATTAATATAGTTTTTGATTAAATATTTAAATATGAAA
>MQRK01252171.1:0-12242 GCA_001938485.1 Girardia tigrina | reverse complement strand
AAACAGACAAACAGACAAGAAAGCAAGCTAATAAAAACGTGGTAAAAACAGAGACTCGGTTTAACTCTTTTAAGAACAATCTCGAGTTAGTTCGGAGTATGTTACCATTGAGCATGTGTTCGAAATAATTCAGGAAAAATATATAATGTAGAAGGGGTTGTTCTTTTGTGACGTTCAGAAAAAAAGGATTTTAAAATTTCCCTTTGTCACAAACTATCAATTTCTTAAATCCTCCCTTATGTGACGTCAATGTTCATCAATGGCAATTAAATTTGAATGTTCTCCGGGGTATTTCTGGACTAGGATTCTATGGGGGGGTAATTCTGATTTAAACAAAAAAATAGAAAATTAGAAAAAAAAGCATAATTTTACTATGTCATACTTGTTATTACGTTTACCAAACTCACTCTTCAAATAAAAACACATTTGAATAATACTATTATTTTATATTTTTAAATTTTATTTTAAAATATTTTATAAAAACTAATAATATCAGAAATAACGATATGCTTCTTGGTGCGGGTATTATTTAAGTTATTTAAGTTTATAATAAAATCGAAACGATACCGACAAGTATGAGGAAAAAATTTATTGAATAATTTCTAATTAATAAAATGGATAATCTATCTGATTTTATGGATCACGAATTGAACCGATCGTCAACCGGGTTAACCGACTTCAGCGCCGCGGTTGAAAAATTTTTGAGTGAGAATATCGATCAATTGACCAACTCGATGCGAATTTCCGGTCCGATGTGTGGTATTTGCGGTGAGAATGTTACTACCGAAGAGAAATATATCAAGAGAAATATATCGAATCTAATTCAACAAGGGTAAAATTATAATCAAAATTCTCAAAATATTTCGAGTAATTGGAAAAAATTTTTCGCCTGGGGCGAGCTGCTCGCGCACTACCTTCTGGTTATTCGTGCAAAAAGGGGAGAACCGGCGCAGCCGCCGCAAGATCCAGAACCAAGTTATAACAGTAAACGTAGAATGGATGGGTGCACATGTCCCTGCGCTTGTAAGTCGGCTATCGATGGAAAGAGCAGTACTCTAGCCGACTCAGTGCGTACAATGCATTCATCAAACACTAATAACAAACTCAATTTCGCAGACATGGTCAAGTTGTTAAACACTAAGAAAACACAACTCAACAAACAACAATTAGAGGCAAAATATAAACAACTTGATCAACAAGCACAACATAAACAAAACATGCAACATAAACAACACACATCACATACACAACGACAATACCCAACAAACACTCCAAAACAAACTAACACAAACATGCAAAACCAAAACAATTTCAACCCAAATCAGTGCTCGATTACTGAGTTTGTAGAGAGAACAGATGAATCCTATCGGACGTATCGTGAAGAAAGGAAACAGTACAAAGAGGAAAAAGAAGAGATGGCAACTTCGGATTCCTTCGAAGCATTCTTCAATGCTAACTTGAGTTTTAACAAGTTGGCACTGGAAATGGTCGACCTTTTCAGGGAAAAATTCATCTGTATCATGAACAGTAACAAAGATGTAATCAAATTGATCGAGACAACAAAGAGCAGATTGTCCACTCTCCTCAACAAAATTTTCTTCATCATCGCCAAAGAACAAACCAATGGAAAATCTATGGGGATGAATTATAGAGAGTGGGTGGACAAACTCAAACCAGAGAATGCGATGACAGTTGCCTTTGCATACCCCATGATTGTGGAGGTTGATAGAATGCTCAATAACATGTTAAAAAATGAATGGATTGTTAAGGAGAACAAGATGCTCATCAAGATGAGAGAAGCCCGAATGCTTATGGGTAAGTTTTTTCATAGAGAGAGAATTATAAACACAATTATGTTAAACCGACTATCTTTATATTCTCTGAGATTAGAGAACTATTGATCTTGATTGATAGACGTGGAAAAACTCGTGGAGGGTCTCCAGATGGAAAAAGAGTCAACCGGACGAACCGAAATATAATTGTAAAGAAAGAGATCGGCACGACTCAATACCAGGTTCCTGGCTTCCGAAAGGAAGTGATGAAAATGCGTAAAGAGCCGCAATTTAGTGGAATAAACCAGTAAATTGATGCAGTTACAGCCGTTCTGAAGGAAGGAGCTCACTGCTCCGACCTTGAACGATATATTTCTCATGAGGCCAAAGACCGAGGACTTACCGATCAAAGTCAACTGGAAGCTCTTGCAATCCGTGTATTGCAAAAATATGTGTATCGTCCTGTCCCGGTATGCCGTGCACATGCACAGGAGAAAATCACAGAAATTGCAAAGGAAACTCTGACTTTCAGCCAACAGCTTCCAAAAACAAAAGAGCTAAAGAACGAAGTAATAAAAACTGTAGTGAAAAAGAAGATTATTGATAATAAAAGCCTGTTTATGTCGTCAGTATTTAAACAATTTCGACTGAGTGGACTTGAAAACTCAGTGGAATCAATAACTGCTGTGGCATATGAAGAACTTTGTCATCAGCTGAGGTTACCAACGGAATCACTTGTGAACAATGAGTTTGTTTGCAGATGTATTCAAGAGTTTGCCAATGAAGCGAGAACAGAGTTCTTTCAGAGAGAGAGAAAGTTGATCGATGAGAGCAGTGCAAACAAAGAAGCCAAGAGAGTTGTGGATGAAAAGAAAGAAGAAATGTATGGAGAACTGTCCAAGAAATGTGAGATTCTGAAATATGGATCTAACCTGATCGATGCCGTTTCAGACCGAGTTGCAGTTCGACATCTCTGACCGACAGAAACAAGGAAGGTGCTTGTTGAGGAGCTGAATACGAGATGGAAAGATGGTCCATTTGGGGGGGTCCTACCATCCCAAATGGAAACACTGATTGTGCAGCTCACAGCTGAGGCAGAAAAAGAGTATGACAAAAAGTTCCTCTCCAAGCAGCACCGGGAAAAAGAAAACACAACAAAGGAAGAGATAGATGAGAAGGAAACCCCTGCCAACTCACCAATCTGTGGTGAAAGAAGATTGCAGTCCGAGAAGAAGATCCGCATCTCTAAATCAGTTGATGCAATTCGAAGACCCAATACAATTGTAGGGGGGATAGAGAAGGCAACGACGATCGTAACGGAGCCCACAAATGAAACCGCTTCAAATGTGGAGGCTCTAGACTGCATAACGGAAAATAGAACCGATGAAATGAACAACAACACTGAAGCTGAATAGCCGTCTAACGGAAACTCAGTAGAAGTGGAAGTTGAGCCGAAGAAAACAGAAACAATTATGGAGACGGATGATTCCATAATTGTGGTGGTTGAGTCGAGTGCAGGTGCTGATACTGGAACGACAGAAGAAAACGCAGAAGGAGTGACAAGATTGACAGACCAAGAAAACTCACCAGTGTTGATTCCAATACCGATGAGAAGAATCATGAAGTTGATGGAGCTGTCACCCCCTCCCACAACCGGAAGTGTCATCCAACCAGGAAGGTATGAACAACATTCACCATGCAGTGATGCAAAAACTGGAAGATGAGAAGGCATATCTGAACCTGTTTGAGTTATTGACGGACCGGGTATACTGCAGGGGTGCCAAACCTGATCAATTTCCAAAAGTGATAATGGATGAAATAGCAGGAAGATCGGGTACCTCAATGTGGAATGAGGGGGTCCCTGATTGCCTGGTAGACAGGATAAATAACATGGTTGGTGATATGGAAATCAAACATCACCAACTTGTATCTGAGGAGAGAAGACAGAGGGTTTCAGAAGTGATGAGCTCAACTCAGAGACGGAGGTTAGTAACAAAACCGAAGAGAGAACCGACAGGGTTCCTGAAAAGATGAGCTCAACTCAGAGATCATCACAAATGGAGCCGCTGATTGGAACAATAGAAGTGAGTGATGAGTCGGACTCAGAGGAAGAATCTGGAGATGACTCATTTCGAGATGTTACAATAGAAGAGTGTGAAACTCCGGTTTCATTCAATCGGGGGATCCCTCAACCTGTTCTCGACTGTATGAAATCTCCAGATGTGACCCCGGTCACAGAAGAAGAAAGCCCGGAGGAACAGAAGGAGGTATTTATTCCGAGAGCCCTGATTAGAGTTGTAGATGATGCATCGTCGGACAGCATTTCTCCGAGGTTGGTGGCATTAATGAATACCATACTGCCGCCGACACCAGTACCGGTTAGGGAACAAAAGAAAATAGTAACACCAAACACAACCAAAGCTGATATTACCCCGGTGACACCGGCAACGATTGTGAAGAAAAAGATGGGACCAGCCTGTAGAACAACTCAGAAGGCAGTAGTAGAACAAAAGTCAGTTCCAGCGAAAAATAAGGTTGAAATGATTGATGAAATCGATGAAGAAGGGTTTGTGATGGTTGGCAAAGCTGACAAGAAGGCTAAGGTTCCATCACTGGATAAGCAGAAGTCCAACAAGTGACGGGATTGGTCCATCCCATCAACAAAAGCAGGGATGGATTGCCCACCCTCACTTGTGGATAACGAAGTAAAAATAGTGAAGGTGCAGGTTCCTGTCCAGATAACACCTGTAAATTCAATGTGGTTCACAAGTGAAAACATTGATTTTTACTTCAGGAACCATGCAGGTTTGGCAAGCGAAGGCCATGTGAGTCCAGTGGATTATAACCCAATGTTGAACAGCAGAACAAGGGTGAAGCAGTTCATAGGCTTTGAAAAACAAGATGTGAACACATGTAACTTCTTGTTTTGCCCGTTTAATGTTCGAAACGCTCATTGAGTCTTGTATGCAGTTTTAGTTGAGGAGAGAGTGGCCTTTCTCTTTGATCCACTGGAGGAAAGTGGATTGAAGAGAGAATCAAAGGCCATGGGAATATCACTCCATGGGATTGTCAACAAATTCTTGTTTGATGGTCTCTTTGAGTTTGACAGTAAATGTATTCCGGAGTTTTATGAGACAAATGACCACGACTGTGGTCCTTTTGTCTGTATATATGCTGCCGGATTGGTAGAGAAGGGCTGGGACAAATCTCCAGCCGCTGCCGTCGTACAAGTACGTGAGTTTGTGGAATTGATACCGGGAAATGAGTGTGCTCAAACATTAATTGGAGGGGGTCCAATACCCCTGGACAATTCCTTACAAGAGTATCTTACATTTACGGAGGATCACTTTTCGGTATTTATCAGTACCTACACAGTGAGTCACCGGCATTTGACAGTGAGACCGATTGTGGCGACTGCAATCAGCAAAGGTAATGCTTCCTTGCTTAGAAAACAGGGAAGCCTGAACATTTTTGATGGAAAGGAGTATATTTACTTGCCTGTGCTGACAATAGTGTTGGGTATACAATTAAAATCTCGTTTTATTTTTAATTTATAATCAACTACTAATCTGACTCCAAGCAAACAAAAGGTTTCTTCCAACAATAATATATGAAGAATGAACAAGACCTTTTAATAAAAATTTATTCTGCAAACAACAATTGAAGTACAAATATAAACTCAACTTTTTCAGTACACTTCAATTCAAAGATCAAACTTCGTTTAAACAGTTACAACAACTTTTTAGTTCGAGCGATGCTAAAATATTTTATTTAAACCTTAACTTCTCCTTTATAGGATACTGATATTTTCGTAATGTTACTATTTATTTTATAAACCTAACTTTTCTCCTTTACAGGATACTTAAATATTTCTTAATATTAACAAAAATCTAATTTACCGTACATTCAGGTTTAAATCTTCTTTGAGTAATAAATTGTGTGAATTGTAACTGAAATAACTATTGCTTATATACTAATTTTTCCTAACCTTGAAAATAGAATAACTAAAACAATTCTCAAAATAATTACAAATATTTATAAATTTTATTACAATACTATTATAATAATCAAAAAATTATGAATTTTTAACCAGCGAATTATTTTAAAATTTTCTTTTTTATTAGATTCAAAAATTAAATTTATATTTTTCGAAACCCCAACAATAGGAGATGGGTTTTGTTTATGGCAGACTTGATACACTATGATATCTCAGTATTAGATCCCACTGCAGATGTTATAGATGAGATTCTGCTACAGAGAATGAGAGTCTGCTACAGAGAATGAGAGTGACTGCTCGATACATTGTACACTTGTGTCTCACTAAACTAGAGATAAGATTAAATGTATTTGGGCAATCACGTCAGTTAGTGACGAATGCAGGACAGACAGGGCTGATGATATGTGGATACATTCGAGCTCTGATGGAAGAGCGACCACTTTTTGATATAGACGTTCAGAAACTCAAAAAACAGGTCGCAGCACAATTCATCAGAGCGAAGAAGAAGGGTCCTGTATCAACAGTGAAGCAGAAGAAGAATTACATTGCTCTCAATAAAACTCGTGCAGTGAGAGTAGAAAGATCAATGACTTTTGCTGAGGTCCAATCATCAACAGTGGACCCGGACATACTTGAGAGGGATATAACAATTTATATCTACTCTCACAGGCCTATTAAACGGAGAAATCTATATATGGGTAGCAAAGTTGTCGAGTCCACTAACCAGGACCCCAGCTTAAAAAAACTATATAAGACTCAACCGAAGAAGGCGGTACAGTTAATTCTAAATAATACAGTTGCTAACACTACTCCATCGACAGATGCAATCATGGAGCACTTTAGTGCAAAATCGGTTGCCCCCCCTATCAGCGATCTAGTGGATACTCTTATAGTTAAGAGAGGCGATCCATTTGATTTTAGGGAGGTTCTGGCTAGTGAAGTGGTGGAAGCGCTGAATAAAGCAAACAACTCATCCCCGGGTTACTCGAATATAACATATAAAGATATGTTATATTGTGATCCGGTGGGTGCTATGTATACGAAATTTTACAATAGGGTCATTAATAGCCGAGTGATCCCGGAAAGTTGGAAGCAGTTCTTCACAGCACTTCTTCCAAAACCGGGAAAGCAAGGCCACTACAAAGAAGTGTCTTCTTGGAGACCGATAGCTCTCTTAGAGTGTGCCTACAAGATATTGGCCACACTTCTAATAGATCAATTGAACAGATGGAGTGTAGAGAATGATCTCCAGCACCCAATGTAGAAAAGTCTGGGACCGCATGATGGTTGTGCTGAACACAACTTTCTCATTAGAGCGATCTTGGACAAGTACTACTCGCAGTTGGTGGGAGCTGAGTCCCACGCGACAATGTTGGACAATGCTGATGCATTTGGTTCAGTGTCGGTGGAAATCATCCTTAAACTGCTGAGCAAAATGGGTGTAGGAGCAGAATCATGTGACCTGATTAGACAGTTGTACAAGGACTGTTCGTCGGTGTACAAATGCGACAACACGGTGACGAGGCAGATCCCGATTTTGGTGGGAGTGCGACAAGGCTGTCCACTCTCAATGTTGCTATTTAATATCGCCATAAACACGGTCTTACTGGAGTTGGACCAACAATCATATGGCGGTATGATAATAGCTAATCACCGTGTATGTTGCTTGGCTTATGCTGATGACATTGTGCTGCTAGCAGACAATCAGAGTCACATGCAGATGATGGTTAATAAAGCGGCCGAGCTGACCAATATATTAGGAATTAAATTCAGACCTTCCAAATGTGCACGGATAGCGATCCCCCACAATCCGAATAACAGGATCCAGATATATGGGAGTGCTATCCCTGAAATCACAGAAAGTGAATTCATTGTATATTTGGGAGGTCATTTTTCAGAAAACATAAAGATCGCACCAGTTGAGAAGCTTACAGAAGTCACAAGGGAAACAGTGAAGATTACAGAGTCTATACTGTTTCCTTGGCAGAAGCTGCAAGCTTACATGCTCCACCTGCACTCCAAGCTCATATTCGCATTCAGGATCTTTTATATTCCATGTAGGACCCTGGATGGCAAGAACTACAGCCTGGACAATGTGATCAGACTGTTGCATAAGAAGGTGTTGGGACTGCAGAAGAATGCGTCAAATGCGTATCTCTACACGCCGAAAGAAAATGGGGGGGTCGGCATCAAGTCTTTACTTGACGAATACTTGATACAGTCGCTGGCCCACAGTTTCCAAATGATCGAGTGTAGCGATACGACAACAATGGATGCTGCAGTCTTCTGCCTTCAGCGTGGAGCGATAGGTCCCCGAAAGACACGTCTCTTGTCGATTGAGGCAGCAATACGTTGACTGAACGCTGGGACACAATCGGGAAAGATCAAAAACTGGTGGGTGAAAATTAAGTTCGCCATACATAATATTAAAAAACTGCACCAGATTTCAGTAAGTCTGGTGCAGAACTATCGGGGCATATACCTACATATACACCAATCACTGGTGTAGACAAGGAAATTACCAAACGGTGATATAGAAGTGTTACGAGACGAAACGAACGAAAATATGCTCCTAAACCCCTCTCTAAATCCAGTGTGTCCAAGACAATAAGAAGATTGATTGAGAAATCTTGGACACACAAATGGAATGTACAAAACAGCGCTGGAAGGTTTGCAAGAAGCTTGCAATCCACAATTTGTTTCCACAGCGCTGTTTATGGGGGGTTGAATTATAGTGAATGGTATTTTTATCATAAAGCGATGACCTACACAGTGCCTGTTAACTACCGATCTGGAAGTACTAAGAACGGAGGGCACTGTCGTAGGTGCCCGCACAATAAGAAGACCCTCGCCCATGTACTTACATAATGTAAATACAGTGGGGGATTTAAAAATTATAGGCACAACTCGGTCCTCTATTGTATTGGGGAGCAAATTACTCAGTATTTGGACTGCAAGATCGACATAAATGCTGAGTGCAGATATGCTCCCTCACAGAACCGAGTTGATCTTCAGGTATACATCCCAGGATCGAGGATCTGTACCTGATAGATGTGAAATGTCCGTACGACATATAAAAGAACTTAGACAACAGCAACAACAAGAACCTTGATCATTACAAGGCTCTTGCTGTTGCTTGTAAGGCAGCAATGCCAAATTCAACGGTGACAGTGCTCACCCTCCAGGTAGGGTGCCTAGGGACATGGCCGCAGAGAAGCACTGACATCTTAACAACTCTGAAGATCCTGCCAAAGGTGATAAGACAAATTACAATTGGCTGCTCTATATCCAATGTTAAATATTCAGCAGCCCAATGGTCTTATCACCGAGATGGAATAGTTCCAAGCGGAGAATAAGTAAAATAAATATAGAGAAATATTATGAACCTCAGGAAGGCATGTTGATGATTGAACAGACAGAATATGAACATGTCGTTCCTGAGGAGGTAGAAGAATTTGATCCGGCCGCTCTGGATGCACTCGTGCAATCTTACAGTTATAGAGTAGGAGTGCAACAGGGGGGAGTATCTTCTGAGGATCAACCAGAAGGTGATCCATCCAATGATGAGCTAGTCTCCAACCTATATAGGACGAGGATTGGAGATTCATCAGAGGATGTAGATAACTCATCATGGGAGGAGGACCTGGCCTTCGATGATGAGTTATTAAGGTCGAATCATTGAGCAGAGTGTCGGGTTCGGCGGAGACGTTCACCCAAGTGATGGGTGCGGGGGAGGCCGCGAGTGAAAGAACCCCTGTGGAAACCAGGGCCGGTGCAAATGATACCTTCAAGTTGATGCATGCGGCGAAATTATTTATGTAAAAACCGGGTACTTTTGCTCACTGACAAAAAAAATTATTACTATGATTCTAGCAAATTAGTTATTAAATAAAAATTTCTCAAAATTATGTATACAAATGTAACAAAATTAAAAAAAATCGCAATAACTGTTGAGATAATTTACGATTTTGTCCCCTCACAAAAACATTCAATAACGTTACAAATATTAGCATCTATATCTTGATGTATATGAAGCAAAGCTAATCCTATGAACCTTTCTTCACCCATTCGATTTCTTAAATGTATTTTTAGTCGACACAAGAAAGAAAAGCTTCTTTCAACTGATGCAACATTAACGGGGTGAAATTAGTAATATTTTAGTAAAACTAAACTTCTCAAAAAACTAACCTATAAGAACTTGTCTTTTTTCAGGTTTGTCATGAGTTGTTTCGAACAATCTGACCCTTAGACCTTCTAAAACCCATGGATTTGTGTTTGGCGTCTTGTCAGTGAGGTTACTCAGACTGATATTAAGACCGTCCTGCAAACACAAGGAATTCGGTTCTTTGATAACCTTCATTAGAGGAATTCCTGCTGGTAACCGTTTGGGAGAAGATTGTATTAAGGCATGGTATTAGTCAAGGTATTAGTCATGGTATTTTGCTGGCAAATTAAGTTTTACTTGATACGGCTAATGGCTCAATTACTGCAATAGAATTACGTATTGCCGGAACGGATGACATTTAAAATATTGACAAATTTAATGCATGATTTAAAAAATACAAATGATGCTACTTTTTTAATTTCGGTAACAATACCAGCTTGTTCAGAGTCCATCATTTAGCATCCGTCTATCCAAATACCGATGCATTTATTTATGTCAATGTCCATATTTCTTAATTTTTGAAGAATTTTACCTGTTACCCTAGGTTCATTAAATTTCGGTTCGTCTTTAAAATATTTACGTACATTGAGAAACGATATGAAATCTTCTTGCCTCTTCTTTTTATAAACATGACTTAGACAAATACTTATTTATGAAGTGTGAATAAAATCTGTTGTTTCATCAAAGACTACAAATAATGTTTGACTTGATTCACTCTTTCTAATGCAATATTAGTAATTTTATTACTATTACTATAGCATTCAATTAATTGATTTTGTATTGTTTTACTAATATATGTCGCTTTTGCGTTGCTATTTTTTAAATATTATTCAAAAAAGAGTCGTCACAATTAATTCTAAAACGAAGGAGCTCTCTAAAGTTTCCTTCATTGACAAATAGAATATCTGATTCAATAACTATACTCCCATTATCTTTGTGTCTCCTTAATGATATATTCTGTATATCAAGATATATGATGGTTTCAACAATCGGCTTCAGTTTTTCAACATTGCATTGAATTTGTCTCTTGTGTTCCATATTAAATTGATTCAAAATAATTTTATTTGGTGCAAGGCATAATTTTATAAAATTCTTGGCATTTTTGACTCCAATTTTATGATATTGATTTTTTTCAAGAAGAATAAGGTCTCCTTTGCTTAAAAATGATTATTAAATTAATTTTTACAAACTTTTATCGATTTATAAGAAACGGAACGTACAATTTCTTAATTTGTGCAAATTTTTAGCTTATTTTTATTTAAATTTATTTATACTATTGGGTTCGTGAGTAAAATCCAAAGTAATTATTCGCAAGCTTTATTTCTAATACAACTTTCATTATTCAAACAAATTTATGAGGAAAAATATTTCAGTTACATAAATCAGATTTTAAAATTCTAAATATAAATAATAATATCGATATATGTATATGTTATTTTATTAAGTTTTGCATAAGTCATATATTGTTTTGGTTTTTTTACAATGCTTATTAATTGAAATATAATTTTAGGTCTTTAAAAATATTATTATTTTCTTATATANATTTTCTTATATATAATTATTTTCTTGTTGGCGACGCTCGATGGCTATCTTAACCTGTTGTAGTTCAATTTGTTGAAACATCTGGAAAGATTATTATTAAAAGAGAGATATGAGTTGTTTTTTCATTATTTATTCTTATTCTACGTAAGCGGTTAAGAAAGATAGCAGTTTGATTTAAAATCTTCTCTCCGGTATGAAGTCTTTCGGGTTTTGTTGTCACTCTTATACTCCAATGTCGAGGACTTATTCTGGCTACGATGAATGGCGGACCAGAACCAGCCTTCAAGAATTTTGTGTAAATCATTTTTTCTTTTTAACGGTTACTCTACCCAATGGTATTCGAACTGAAATCGTAAAAATTTTACTATTACATTAAATAAGATAATTAATTTAAATTTAATTGTGAGAGATTATTTATAGTATCGTTACAAGAATATCAACAGAAAATTAATCAATGAAACAAAAGATGTTAAAAAATATGAGATAAAAATTAAATACATATTTAGATTCAAATAATAAACAAAATAAAAATTAGATAATATGTGTGGGTGGGATTCCGTGTCTCCACGTTGTTTTTGAAAGGAGACGGTAATAATCGCCTTTCATTTTTAAGAACACTTTAATGAGCGGAATTCCATCTCGTTTATGCAATTCAAATTTACAAAGGTCTTCACCAACACATACAGACCCAGTATCACCGGAAACTGTCAAATCAGTTTTTACGGAACTATTTTGGTCATCAGAATCCTCTGCACTCTCAGAATCC
>MQRK01252170.1:3196-17962 GCA_001938485.1 Girardia tigrina | reverse complement strand
CCCTGTTTAATAAATTTCCTCGACTAACAGATTAATCGCGGATCTTCAATATCATATATTCAATTGTTTCCAATGTGACACATAGAATCTGCAGAGCAACTTCAACTAGTGGTTCTTGAGTATCTGAGAACATTAAGTGATTATAGAGCACACCGTATCCAATGGGATCGTAAGCAAACACAGCATACAATACGCTCAAGACATGCCTAAGTACAGCGAACACTCAAATCAATCAAGGTCAAGTACAGAGACAAATGAAAGAAAGACCACATCATTCCAAGACCAATACACGCGGAGTTAGAATAACACAGCATCTATCAGAATATTTGTTAATTCTGCTTCGATACCATTTTTTAGTTTTATAGGCAAAAAACTACAGCACTCTCTCCCGACCTTGCATCGATTGTTGAAGTTGCAGCCACAAAAAAGTGCTTTATAAAAGAAAAACAGATGAAAATCGGAAAGTTCCAAATGTGAACAATAAGGTGGATGTAAAAGATGTTCAATGGTTTTAGTGTGTGGACTTGAGTTGTCTTGCGACAGAAGAGGCTGATTTTTTTTATCAAAGTAAGGTATTTTCTATAAAGGATTACATACATCTACAATAATGTCAGTTCGACCATTTAGAAGAAGCTTTAATTAAAATCTGCCTTTGAAATTTCAGCATCCCGTTTTACTTACGATTCCTTCATTTTTCTAGGTATCAATAATTCATTATGATTGTTTGGATTGTTAAAATATATCCACTTTTCTTGACAAGTACAAACTATGCGGATAAAACGGTTATCAAGTAAATTTGACAGCGAATTTCGGTAGATCTTCACGCGTCGTTGAGCTTGAAATTAGGTCGATTCATAAGGCAACACTTGGTAGCACCGACTTTTATTTTAAGAAAGTTAAGATACTTCACAATTTATGTTTGATGAATGTTGAGTTCAGAGGATAACATAGATGACATGTTTGAGGAGTTAGTTAATTTTCAGATTGCTGATCGGAATTTAAATACAGTAGTTATTACCTATATGCAATTATTACATATATGCATCTTTTCCTGAATCAAAGGCAAAATTCCTTTTAAAATGCATACACTACGTTTTGCGTATATACAAATCGCCTATATGCAATTATTGCATACATGCAAGCTAATTTTCAGCACGGAAGGGTAAAAATTTGCGTATACACACACATCGTTCGCAAACATGCTGCTCTTTTGTGATTTTAAAATCAGTGTGCAAACACCACCCTTTTCAACTTTATTTCATGATTTACAGTACACAATGATTACATAAACATTGCTTTGATATATAAACGCGAGTATATCATTGTCAATTTAGTCTGATGATGACGGTTGATCCGTCGAAATTAATAACAGACGAAAATTTGTTGTTTTTTAAAAATTCTTTATCGTCATTTTTCAAATATTTATATGAATTTTAAAATATAGTTGACAAATACTTGTTTATACAAGGATATGTATGTAAGGGATATGTAATTATACAAAGGATATGTAAATGATATATTTAGTAATAAAAAAAATTATACAAAAAAATCAAAATTCAAATTTTAGAGATTTTAAAATTTTCTGAACGATTTGTTTTTACATTTTTTTTATATTACAACAATTAAACAATTATATTAATAGTGAAAAAATTGAAATAAATTATCAACTTCAAAAGAATTATTATATTAAAATAAAAATCCCTGAATTTAAGTCTATTAAGATAGAAAAATCAATTAAGTAAAATTAATTTAATTAAAATTTATTCAATTGAAAATGAAGAAAAAAAGAAATGGATATACATTTTCCTATGCCGATTTTTTTTCAATATTTTTTTCTTTTTTATATTTATTTTTGTTTTTTAATTTTTTAAAAATTCTCGAAATATTTAAAAATGAATTTTTACAAAGGTAAGGTTTACAAACTTCTTCAACAATTGCATTTCAGAGAACAATCTTTATTTAATAAATAATTAAATAATTTAATAAAAAAGAAAAATCACTTTAATTAAATTTCTTTCTTGTCCGTCTCACAGATATAATTCCCTCTAAAGATTCACGTTCAAATAACTCAATAATATTATTTAAATTAATAATTTCAAGAAGTCAACGAAATGAATGTGATAAATTTATTCCCTTAAATTCATTAATTTAACTGGAACTTGTGTCCTAAGGCTCCTTGCGTAACTTATCTAATTTTCGAAACTTTAAAAATTGTTTGACAAAAGATTTTAAAAAAATAACTCTTCTCATTTAAGAAAAATTACTTTTCTTTTGAAAAAATCTCAATATTTCTAAAGATATAAATCCAAATTTTACAATTTAAATCAATTTTAATAAATAATCGTTAACCATTTTCATTTTAATCAGTCTATCATCTGATTTAAACAAAAAATGGTTTTATAAATTTATATATTTTTATATAATAAAAAATAATTTTTCTTAGATATTTCAAAATTATTTATTAAAAATTAACTTTATCAAATATTTATTAATCTTTTTTCCAGTAATTTAATTTATTTTATTTACGATTTTCATAAAAAGATATAAATTATAATTTTTAAATAAAAAAACACTGGGGAAAACTTTTTTTTGTAGAAAAAAACGTTCAGTAAAAAATTGAAATAAGTAATAAATTTTTAACAAGTCGGTTTTTGTTAAAGAAAATCAGACTATGAAAAATAATAAAATATTAATGAATTTAAACAAAGTTTTTTGGGTTTAAAAATTCATTTAATTACTTTTGTATTTATTATTTGTATAAATATTGATTAAAAAATATTATTAAGAAATTTTATTTTATTTTTCAAGTCCAAATAAGATTTGCTTATAATTTTCATGAAAAAATTCTAAACGAAAGACTCCTCCACTTTTACCTAGTGAAGATAACATAGAAGATTATTGTTTTGCTTGCGGTCTTTTGAATATTCATGAAACTATCTTTCTTAACTTATTGATAAGATTTTATTATTTTTATTTTTATTCAAAAGAGAGAATATGTCATTTGAGCGAACTTGTGCTTCGCCTAAACATTATTTAAGGTGACATTCATGCTATACCTTAAGATTTTGGAATTCCCGGGAACAAAAACATTGCAAAAATTCCAAACACAAATATTCGAACAACATGAAATTAACACAAATATCAACCAAAATATTAAAGATCAAGATCTAAATTATTTATGATTTTCTTGACTTTATTAAAGTCTGGAGTAACTGTAACTGCGATAGAAAACATGTTTTTCAACATGAATGAACATTTACACTTAACAATGGCCTTTATTTGTGTTGGTGATGAAGCAATCACTTTATCGGTTATTTGAATGTCAGTAATCATCCACAGTTCTTGTGTTCTTTGCATTAAATGTTCCTTCCATGAATATTTACTCTTTTCAAACAACCCTTTAGTACAAACAAAGCTTTTTAAATATTTTTAACGACAAGGCTTTTAGCTGGCGACTCTATGACATTTACTCCATTTTGAGCAAAATATTTACGTCTAAGCCAGCTCTTCTGTTTGGCTGTATTGTCCTATCAAGCAATGATGTCCTATAATGGAAAGAACTCCATCATGAAGAATTGAGCAATATTTTGATGTGTCCTATGACTCCAGCAAAACTGAAAGCTCACCAAACCATTTCATAACATTCACCTGCTTGAACAGTTGGAAGTGGTGTCACTGTATTTAAGGCCACTGACGGGGGGCCCTTAAGGACTTTAGTTTGAGTGGACCCTCTAAAGAGCCTTAGGCTCAATACCATTGAAAGAGATGGGAGGCCCCAAGTAAGAAAAACAATGTTTATAGCGACTACAGTAGAAGCGTCTCTGATTACCAGTTTAATTAGACGTAGTGAGTCCATTGAAGATGTATTAGGTGATTTATCAATCAAATCAGTGGTTTTTAATGTACGACAAAGGATTCTACATCACTTGAACAAAATGACTTCCCCTCTGTCTGAATCGAATCAGTGTTTCAATCGATTCTTCCGATTTCGGTTTTAATTAACGACTTCTAGGCCATCCACAATGACTCTAGTTATCTGCATATCTAGTTGTGTTGTGCTTCTTGATCAGATTTATAATTGTGACTGATCGACCTTTGAACCTCATTGAAAAGTAAATGATGCATGGAGTTTCTATTTTTGTTGAAAAAAAAGTTTTTCATAGGTGTTGTTGCTACTCTTTGCAGGTCCTGTAAATATAAAAACAAAGGTTATTTTCTTTATTTTTTTAGAACATAAACCAGTTTCACCGTTTCAGTATCCTCAGTGTAATAAAATAAAATGAATAACTGCTATTTATATAGCTGGAAAATATTACATTAAATGTCATTTCATATGTAACAAAACATAGCGAGAAAAGTTTATATCCGTGTCTAATCTTGAACTATATTGGACTTTAGCAGTAGTATGGAAAAAAGTTTCACAATAGTTGAAAGGGACATTTGTATAGATATTGGTATATAGTTCTTATTGTAATTGTTTTTAAAAGTTTGTTGCTTTGTTGAAATTGATATATTGTTAATGAATTAGTTTCTAGTGCATTGAGACAGAATTGTTAGGTTTCTTCGAGTATTATTTTGCGGATCTTTTTTGTTTTGATTATTTTTGATAATATTTTGATTGAATATGTTACGAGGCTTTTAATATTGTCAAGTTAGAGTAAAGATTTGTTAAGTGAGAACCACATTAAAGAAATTAAAAACAAAGGAAACATAAATTTAAGTACAATTTATAAATTTAAAAAAAATTTTAAAAAGTTATGAAATAAATGAAAATAAGATTTTAAAATATAAATAATAAGCTGACGCAACAGAAAATCTTGAACAACCTTTTTCACAAACCAATTTACTAAACAAATAAAGTTATGATCCGATTTATATTTTGGAAAACTCGATCAATCTTACTATATAAATCGTTTTTCTTAAATTAAAAAAGACTACGTAGGATAAAAAAACATTTATATCATTTTTTCCCTCATAGACTATGAATCTTCAAAAAATCTTACAATCTTCGGGGTTATTATAAAATTTTAAAAAACATAATATAAATAATAATTAGAAAAAACCAGATTTTTTAAGAAAAATAAAAAAATATTTCAACCATTTATTATTCTCCTTGGAAAATTTCTAGATCCGCCTTTATATATTTGGTTTCAGCCAACGAATAATTATTAAATTCACTATTACCAGATAAATAATTTAATTACAAAAGCGGGAAAACCCATTATCAAATTAAGAGATATCCTAATTAATTAATTAAATCATTTATAAAAATTGTATTAGTATTTAATTGAATTTAGTTCACAGTGAGATTCCAACAATCATTAGTTGAACCAGTTCATAAAATAAAATTGATCGTTAATGAAATGATCTGATCAGTTGTCAAATAATGTTCAAACATGTCAGAAAAATTTGATTGATTATTAATGAAAAATTATCAAATTTAATTTTTTATTTCTATTTTTACTTCCTTTTTTAAGTTTTGAAACAAGAAATTATTAATTTCTTGATAAATAAATAAAAATTGTATACGAACTTTTCAAATAAATAATTTATTTAATTAATTTATTAAATAAAAAGTACATTCTACATTTATAATCTATAAACTATATTTTTTACAAAAATCAAAAAAGTTTAAAAAATTGAATAATTTTCTTGGAACAATCTTTTAAAAATTGAGTAATTTATTAATGTGACTTTTTTTGCTTTACTTTGATTTTCACTGACTTTGGGTTCAGTTCCTTGTCTGTGCTTCAGTTCAGTAAACCTTCAATAAATGCTTTTATAATATGAAATTATATTGTTACTCCATATTCCTTTCATGTATGGTCGTTTGTAGATGTTTGTGGGATTTTGCTGGTTAATTCCGTTCACTAACAAGACTCTCGTCTGATAAATAGTACATTTGTGTTAAATTGCAAATGCTGACCTCTTAGAGGAATAAATAAAGTTTAGCTGAATGAAATTGAACAATAACAAGTTTGTGATACCCTTATATGTCATGGGCCGCAAAGCGATCTTCTATGGCAGTATCACCGAGTTCTTTTCTTAGCTAGAAATGACCGGGTAACCAGCTGAATCACTGTTATTTCAGAAATATTGAATTGAGATTATCCCCCTTGAACAAGGAATTCTTCGAAAACACAAGTCACTAGCTTCAGCTGATTACGTATCTGTCCTTTATACGCACTGCCCGTAGCTATTACCGATTCAACTACTACTACCATATTAAAACCCAAATCATAGGCACCGGAACCGGGGGGGCAATACCTGTATAGATTTTGAAAATACCTGTATATGCATACATCAGCTCCCCATCAGCTATATTAGAAAATGAAAAAACTCTAGAAATCATTTTTTTCCAACTACAAACATACATGAGTGTTTCAATACATGATGGGCTCTCATTCTACGTGTTATAGCGTACTACTGATAGTTTTTGCATACAGTAAAGGCTGACACTTTTCTCTAATTGTTGCATAGAAATATTATTTCTTACATCGAATTATTGGTGTGGTTTCTTATTTTTTTCTAATACAATTTTCTAATTGAATAGTTTAGTAAATTAAATGTTATTTAAAATGCGGAAACTGGTGTTAGATTCATTGTGTTTTAACGTATCGAAAAGTGGAATTTTTACGCCTGTGTCACTTTTATAAATTAATTTAAACATGTCAAAACGCTAATGTTCGTTTTTGCAGTTTCTTACCATGCCAGTAAAAAGGACACTCATTGACACTCATGACATAATGATTTTTGCTAAAAAATTCCTTTTATTACTTGGTTATTTTTTCCATTACTATTTGAAAATAATTGATAATTATAATAAATTTACTCTATCATATATTTAAACTAAACAATTTGTATACTTAAGTGCAAATGGTGCTACAGCTCCTATATTGTGCGCTGAGTCTTCATCCTCACAAGTCAGACAGTCATCTGAATTGTAAGTTTTACTTTAATGGTCTTTGTGGACTTCAAATTAATGTTTTTCGATTTTATTCTGTGTCGTGTTACAATGGAATCACCGATCATTATTGAAGACAATGTGTGTCACTCTGAGTGTTGCACCTAAGAAGCGCTATTTCAACCTTCTTCAGAGAATATATTAAAAAAACACCCGCCGAGATTGTAGCAAGCGTTCATTTCGAACTTTTCAGTCTCATTAGTACAATGGATTCCCATGGATATCGTTGTGTGTTTAAAACATCAAAGTATTTTGCTGTATTTGTCGTACGTCTACTGAAGGAAACCTCATAATTTTCAGTAAAAATCTTTTTTTTTATTTTCAGTAAAAATTATTAATGTTTTTTAAAAATGGAAAAAAGCTAGCCTAGTGCTTTAAAACCAACCCAACGAGTCAAGGATATATGGAATTTAAAAGAAGTAAGAGATGTATTAGAATATTAAAAAATAAGATCTATATACCGAAAGACTCTAGGAAATATTGTATCACATTTTTCCACCAATGTATGTGTCATGAGGGAGTCGATAAGATGTACTACTTTATGAAAAATGAATATGATATGGAAGAATTTGCATAACAAGTGGAATTAATTGTTCGGAACTGTGTAGCATGTCAAACATCAAAAACATATACCGAAACCACCGATTTTTGTGGGCCTTTATCCGTTATTAATGCAAAGAAATACATTTTGGGCATTATCGATCGATTTAGTCGATATATTGTACTAACAGCCTTGATTAATCAAGATGAAGCAACAGTGATGTATACGATTCAGCAGAAGTGGATATTCAGATTCAGTGCACCAGGATGCATACATGTAAATCGAGGTTAAGTTTTCGAATCTCAAAGATTCTTAGAATATGATAGATCCATGTTAATTAAGATATGGTTCTCAAGTCCATATCACCACAGTGCTAATGGGATAATCGATCGCCAATTTCGAACGATTCATGATGCTTTGAATGCCTCTTGGAAGGAAAAAAATGGTAGAAATCGGGTCGATTTAATCCCAGAAATCGAATTTAGTATGAATGCATTCATACAAAAGACGAGTCCAGCAGAAGTTATTCTTGGAAAAAGGAAAACACTAGATGGTTCGCGTAATTACGAGTTAGAAAACAAGAAAGTAATTGAAAAAGTCCAACTGGATGAAACAGAGTCACCAATGTTCGTAACACCGAGGTGCGAATTTAAAGAAGGTGATTTAGTTTTAGTAAGAATAGAAAACAGATAAAAACGAACTAACCGGTAGGAAGGGCCGTATGAAATAATAAAAAAACACACGATCGTTGATTATAAATAAAGAATAATACGAGTGGAATTATTTGTCGGAATATAGAATGGCTAAAGCCTTTTAAAGAATGGGGGTGTAAGGATGGTTAGTTATAAACAATCTATATTATATAAAATACATATTGAAATTTATATTTAAAAAAGGATTCACAATATTTTTATTTATTCTCCTTAATTCTTGTTTAAATAATATAATATTATTTGTGAATTTAAAATAAATCATTAAAAATGACTTGTGTGTCTTCTTACAGCCACAATGAAAGGACAAGCAAATTGGATCTTCTTGGAGTGTTTTGGAGAGACTTTGTGCCTAGCAACCCTCACAGAAAACACTTTTTGGAACATATGGTTAATTTTATCTTTTAAATAAAATTTTAGTAGTTCCATGGCTTCAAAAATAAACTTAATCCTGTACTTTGGGGGTGGTTCTATTAGGTACTATTTCTCAGGACTGTTTTTCTTTTTTTCAGCCCTCCCAGGTGTAAAACCGTTCTGGTGCCGATGACCCAAATTGTCAGTTTAAACGTAGTTTTTCCACTTGAAATTCGTTTTTCATTTTCTATAAGCTAAATTAAATATTCAAAACAATAAACGAAAGCTCTTCAATCAAGAGATTCGAAAAGATTCCATAAAGATTCTTATGACATCATTTTTGACATATGTGTGAATTAAAATTTTATTCATTGTGATAAATTGTGTAATAAGACTTTGGTTGTAGACTTTTTTTATAAAACTATAACAGAACATTAAGATCAGTTCTTCATCAACTCTGACAATTCTTTCTCTAGTTTGCAAGATAAAGAAAACAATCAAGTAATTCTTTAGTAACTTCCTCCTGATTACTCTTTGCGTGATTCACAAGAAAGTCATTGGAAATGTTTTTAGTTGACAATGATATATTCAAGTCAATTGTTTCAATGATTTCTCCTTGATCAATTTTACTCTGACGCCATCATATTGTTTGATAATTTATATAAATTTCTTCTTTTTGACATTTGACAAACCATCTCTGAGCTTTTCAATGAGTAACGTTTTGACCACTATTATCAGGATGTGCTTGATCGCAAGAATAGTGGCCTGAAGCTATCATCCGAGAGAATAACCGGTTTTTAGATACCTGAGTTCTATTTCGTTCTACTTCAAACTCATATTGAATAAAATTACACAAATTCGTTTTCAAAAATTCTCTCTAAAGAATATTTTTCGATAAATGGTGGTTATAATGAGTTTTGGAGTGAGTCATAAATCATTCGATTAGGTGAAGCTAACAGTCCCACAAAAAGAATTACTGAAATCCTCTGTCATGACTATCCAAGAAAAATTAAAGTCCGGTTGAACAACACAACGTCAAACCCTCCAACTTCTTGTTGAAAAAGTGATTTAAATAACTTATAGCAAAATAACAAGTAAAAGTCAGTTCAGCAGGTAAATATTTTGAAGAGAATTGCACCAAGGTGTTTGGAAGAGATTTAATTTATTGATTATGAGGATGTAGTTCATTTTCCTTGGGCTAATAGCAAACTATCCAAAGGCAAAATATCCAAAGACAAAACATCCAAAAGAGAAAACATCTAAAAGACAAAACTTTCAAAAGGCAAAACACTCTTGATAATTTTCCTAATAGTAATAGATAAAAACTCAATCGCAACTGTAATCACAAAAGATGATATGTGAGTCTAATTTTCCATTCACCGTAAAAGATAATAAATATTTTCTTCAAAAAAATACAAATAAAGTTTGAATGGAATAATTGCAATGAATAAAATATTTTATTTGAATAACTAAATATTCAATCATGTTTGTGGAATCACAAAAAATGAAGAATAAATTTTCACACGAAGGCCATCTTTTTGTGAGACATTCAATCTACAAAGACAAAATCTATTGGAAATGTAAGAGCTACTGTACCACGGAGAAATGAATATTTGAGTGGGGTATTGAATGCTGTTATTAGAGTGCTCCCGGAATTACATTCACTGGATCAGTCTATGAGCAGAAGCCTTGGTTACCAGAGGGTTAATGATATTATACCCCATAGTCGTGCAGACATAGGGATTCTAAATGAGTACAGAAAGACAAGGATCTCTTGAAGGCTTTTTTCTAAATGACAGTGAAGTAGATGATCCATAACTAATTATTGCATTAGCTTCATCATCTGAAGTCTTGTGCCTGTCCAGATGCAATACTTGGCTCGCCGATCGGACCTTTAAAACAACTCCCGAAGCATTTCACTAACTTTGTGGCCTTTACAGAGATAATCGCTTTGTGCCATTTATCCGTTTTCTTTTACCCAAAAAAACTCTTTATTTTATATATTTATTTATATTTCTTTTGTTAAAACAAATCAATAAATCAACATATCGTATACGTTTATTAATTCGTTTTACAAGATAATTTGAATACATATCCTTAAATTTAAACAAATTTGTATTAAACATTTAAAAAGCTTTAAAAAAATTTCTTTTAACAAAGTGTACCCAAAATTATATTATGGTCTACATCTAAGCTCACTCATAGCATTCACAGATGAGGATACTCAAATTGAGGTAGGTAGAAAAAAGTTAAAACGAAATGGAAAAGTAAATATTCTTTAAGATAGAAAAGGGTTTGAAAAACAAATTAAACGTTTTTTACACGAAAAACAATAAAACAGTACGAAAATCTTTAACTCAATTCCAAAATGACTGAAAAAGAGCTGCATTTTCAACTTTCACATAAACTCTGAAGTTCCTAAGATTAAAAATTCGAAATATTCGTTCTTATGTTAGATGATTCTTAAAAGCAAACGAAACTTGATTAAAGGTTTTCTAAGGTACGTCAAGAAAGTCTTCCCAACCGAATGTTGTTTGTTCTTAAATATATATAATTTATTTTTAATAATATTACAAAATTAATTCAAATAATAATTCGTTCTATTTGAATTTAATTTAATTAAATTTTGCACAATAAAACCGATTTATTTTTGTTTTTTTTTGTCAAACGTCTCATTTCAGACTCAAATATCATTCTCCAAATTATCTTTGTTATTTCGACTCAAACAGAAACAAACCAAACTAATTTATTTTATTTTTTTTTGTTTTCGTTAAAAAAATAATATTAAATGAAAAATATTAATTAATTAAATTAGCAATAGGAGAAAGAATTTATTGATCAGAATTCAATTTGTTTGTTATAATAGAAAAATATCGTGATAAACCGCCATTTTTTCGTTTGGAAATACGAATATTCCTAACTGGATTACTAATTTATAAGTAGTATTTTTTTGAGGAAAACTAAAACAAGTAGGGGCATAATTTCGGTAAATTAAATTACATTTGATAAAAACTCATTGTTGGAATAATTTTGTTAGATTTATGTTGAGTTGATATTATTTACAATTTACCGTCTTTTAAAATAGTCGGGCTTCATTGGAAATGTTTGAGATGCTGATTTTTTGTTTTAATTATTGGAAAATAAATTAAATTTTTGTCTATATTAAGAACATTTAAACAAGTCTCGTTTGAATGTTTATTACAATCACATTTAAAGTCATTATGACTCTCAGAAGGTCTTTCATCGTTTGTCATCCTTCTAATTGGTTTTCTTATTTCTATTTTTAATCATGATTATTCAAACAATTTTTCTAAATTACTTTTTAAAATATTTAGCCTCTAAAAATATTAATTAAAAAATAATAATTTTTACCATTTTTCAATAAATCTTAAAATAATAAAAATGTCATCAAATTATTAAAAATGCATTTAATTTAAATTTTACTAAAAAGACATTAAACTTAATTTTAATTGTGTTCGAATAGTCAATCATTTTAAATTTAAATAAAAAATACCAATTTCCATCTGGTGGGAGAATCACCATTCTAAATTCAACATACTTAAATCAACATACCGCATCCATACATTTACACATTCAAACAAATTAAAATATTCCTCACAGTCTAGAAAAACAAAAATTTATTTTGTGAAAAGTTTTTTTTCTTCTTATAGTTTTATAAATCGTATTACTCTCGCTGTGAGGGTTGTTCTGTTTCGACATCGAAAGTTGAAGTATAACTCGAAAATTTTATTCTTTATAAATCTAATTTAAATTCAATTTAAAAATTTTCAAAATTAATTTTACAACATTAATTTTATTATTTTTTAGAAAAAAATTTACTAAACTTTGCCAATTTATTAATATAAAATTTTCATTATAAAAAATCTCAAACTTAACTTTTTTATTTTTGTTATTATAAAATATGATTTTAATACATTTTCATTTTTTTTAAAATAATAAAATTATTTTTTAGACTTAAATTAAAATGTTTTCGATCCAAAAAATTTTCAATGTTTTAATTTATAAGGAAATATTATTTTTAAATATTTTGAAATTTCCTTTGAGAGAATTTAAATACGAAAATTCACATATTTATGCTGGCTCCACAAAATCCGAACAAGGAATATTTAAAATTGCGTATGGAAGTTGTGAGTTTGTTTGAGTGTGCTGAAAATGGAATTTTGATTCTCTAATCCAGTTGGAATTTTTTTTCATTTTAAAATATTTGCAGTAATTAATCACTCACACAGAAATTATTTATTTAAAATTATTGAAAATTGAATAATCTGATAAAATCTAAATTTGAAAAGTGATAATATATAGGGTACTTTCTCATCTAGACGATGTTGGAATAAGCTGTGGAGGAACAAGAATAACTAACCTACGATTTGCTGATGACATAGACCTAATCGGCAAAGATGAGACAGAGATTCAGGAACTTACGAACAGATTACACAAAGCGTCAAACAAATTTGGAATGGAAATCAACAGACAAAAAAGCAAAGTAATGGTTTTAGGAAACCATAACAACGAGGTGGAACTGCAGATTTTCATTGGAGGGGAGAAGCTGGAACAAGTTAAGAGTTTCAAATATTTAGGCTCTACTATCACAGAGAATGGGGGGAAAGAAGAAGAAATCAGAAGCCTGATTGGTATTGCAACAAGCGCAATGATTAAGCTTAGCACAGAATTTAACCTCAAAGAAATCCATCTCAAGAGCAGATTAAAGATCACTAAGGCTATTGTCTGGGCAACACTCCTCTATGGATGCGAGAGTTGGAAAATAAATTTGCACTGTACACATTGGATCACTGTGGTGGAGAAACCATAGTGACCTGTTCTTCTGCTTCCATCTATTCTTTATGGCGATTGTCACAAGTTTGCTGAAATAAGCAGCGTGGATCGTGATGCCTTTATCCTCAAAATCTATGAAAATACTATCTTTGTGATCCCAAAAAAGGGAAAGCATAATCAATCGTTCATTATTTGTCCGTGTTTGCTTTTCAAAGATAGCTTATCTCTAGACAGTTTCCACTCAGCTAACCTGAGGCTTGTTTTCGGAAAAAACGTGAGAATACTGTTCATAAATTGTCACTCGGCTTTCATGACACTTAAAATTCTGTGATGAAAACCTTGTTCCCGTTTATGAATGTCTTTTCCAATGGGTAAGACATCGTTGATATTTAATTACAATAAATACTTGCATTTGCTTTTGAATAAGTTTTCTACTTAATATTTGTACACTAACCATCTTTTGGTATTTATTTACAATAAATTTAATTTTATAAAATCTATTTCAAATTGTTTGAAACAGTTTTAGATTAATAAATAAATAGATCAATGTAGTTAAGGATAATTATCAGTTGTTTAAATAAACGAAAGTATCAGCGGGCGTTTAAATGGAATATAAATCTTACTGACTTTTGTTTATTGCTTTACTTTTCACTTTATCATTTTACAATCAATTAATAAAACGATCAATTAATTACCTTATTTTATCAGTTACGTAAGCTATTTTACAATAAAAATGTACTTATTTTATTCTTGTTTCAAGATACCACTCAAAAATGGATTAGCGGATAAGTAAGAAACGCAAGGCAGATAACTCCCAAGACGCGTCTAAATCCAGTGAAAGTAATTCAAATGAAGAGGCCCAGTCAATAAACATTGAAAACTTCAATGTTAAGAAAAAGTTCATTCCCAAAAGATGTAAGTTGAGGAAGTATCAAGAAGATTATATAAAATTTGGCTTTACATTTAATCAAATTGGAAGTACACAACATCTACAATGCGTTATTTGCTTGGAAATTTTGGCTAATGACAGTTAAAAACCAAGAAATTTAAGGCGACCTTTAGTAGCAAAGCACCTAAGTATTGCTGAAAAGCCTGTCGAGTATTTTGAACGTAAGAGCATAAAGTTACAAAAGCAAGTAGCTCTCATGAAAAAATAACAACGCCATCAACAAAAGCTCTCCGTGCTTCATTTAAAGTGTCGTATTTGATAGAAATCGACAAGAAGCCTTATACAATTGCAAAAACTCTTGTGCTTCCAGCTGCAATGAAAATGTGTGAAATTATACATGGAGAAAAATTCTCAGAGGCTATAAAATCAATTTCATTATCAAACAAAACTGTTTCTCGCCGTATTCAAGAAATGTCAAATGATGTTTAAGAGCAACTAATTGCTCGTCTTAAAG
>MQRK01252168.1:16239-32918 GCA_001938485.1 Girardia tigrina | reverse complement strand
TTTTAATTATATATTAAAATAATTACATTACTGGCAAAAATGTTCGGTCAAATTGGCAATTCTCCGCTCCAGTCGTGAAAGAAAGTTTGAGGACTAGATCACTATAACATAAAAGAGGAAAAATATCAATTATATGTTGACATTCAACTTTAGACTATTAAACTTTAGATACACGAATTCTAAATAAATATCATTATTAAATATCGACTTTTAAAATTTAAATACACTAATTCTAAAATTGTTTTATTATCATCGCTATCAGACATTGAATTATCAAATGATGAAGTATATCTCGCGTCGACTCTTTGCAAAGATGAGCCTTTGATCCTCCATAAAGGATCCGTGCAACAGTGGAAGGTACTTTGCAAGTTCATTCTGGATATCACCGATTATTCCCTGTTATCTGAGGCTAAATCGCCATTGAAGTTTCGTTGCTTTTCTTTTTGGCTTTGCCTTTCATTCTATCAATTCTTTCGCTTCTCTTTGGAACCTCAAGTATATATCTTGGGCCTGTTTGAAGAGTAATAACTTATAATTTAGTTTCCTTGCTGCCTCCTCTGATTCTGGAATAGTTACTCTGTTGTGAACGAGAATATGAAATCCGTTATTTCGATATCGTCCTGATCTGAATTCAAACTGCTAAGAAACACATTTTGTTAATGATATTGATATATACATTATTCACAACAAAAATAAGTTATGTAACAAAATTCGACACTTAAAACTATATTTAAATTGCAACTACAATTTTAATTGTTCAGATATTCCAATATTTAAAAAGTTCAGAGAAAATTTGAGAAAGATCGACATTGAACTATCTCTTAATTTCGGAAAATGACGTACCGCCGAAACAGACATTCAAGCTTTGTTAATATTTTATAAGGCAGAATTAGACAAAGATTATGATAGAGATGACTACTGCGAATTGGTAGAACTGCGTATTATTTTTAGGAGGAGATAGAGAGGAAAAATTAAAACTAAGCCCCCCCGGAACATTGCATGATGTGCGCTGGATGGCGAGAACTATCTATTCTTTAAAAATATGTTTACTTCTGTCACAATGTAGAATAACTGCGAAGGACAAAAAGGCTCTACAAGATGTTTGCCTATTTGGCGTGATGTTGTATGTTAAACCTTGGTTCGAATTTACAGTGGCGATGAAAGGACCTAACAGAGATTTGCGCTTCTTGAAGAAGATAAAAGAGTACGAAAAAGTTGACGCAACAATTTCTAATGCTTCTATCAGCAAGTTTAACCATCACTTGTGATATTTATTCACCTGATTCGTCCCGGGGGTAATTTTAATATACAAATGGTCGAAAGATGGATCAATTTGATCGACATCAGAAGTCAACTGTTTTTAATATTTTTATTGAAATAAAGAAATTGTTATATTTTGATTGATTAGAACAAACAACTAAAATATCACAAAAATATTTTTTCCTTTTAAATAAATTGAATTTTTATTGGATTCTTGCTTTCGATTTGGTTTGTTGCTGATTGAATGAATTTTTCTCAACTGTTTTTTTTGGGGCGTGGCAGCGAACTCAACACCGCAGAATGACCTAAGGAAGCATATGTATTAGCTGTACAGTGTTCAATTTAATAACTATTTTGAACGGTAATTCGTCCTTTACCATTGTTAGCCCCGATTGCGGCAAACTCATTTTCATCCGACATTTCGATTTTCGATAAAAATTAAAATTCCGAATAAATTAAAATACAATTTAATTCTTTTTATTTTCGACATATTTTAATAAATAGATCGTAAGTGAGGGATTAGGCCCTTGATCGCAATATTTTTTTTGCATTTCAAACATTTGGTCCCACCTGTCTGATTATATTTTCCCCCCATACCGTTGTAAGAGGTTCATGTGTTTTACTTCCCTGCATTCCATTTCTGCACCCAGTTTCAATTACAACGTTTAACTGTTCCGCAGGCAGCTGAAGCATACTGTCACGATTAGACCTTTTTCGAGAGTACAAAAAGAGAAACTCGACTACTCTCCAGTATGTTTAAATAGACCCCATCCAACACAATTAACCTCACGGACCTCAAGGGTTCAGAGGCATCATGTCAGACGGAGTCAGAGTCCATGCCGTGGCCCAGTAATTCTATGAAGTTTTGCAGAACCTTCCTAGAACCTTTCAGTTCGATTAAATTAAATTAAAAGATAGAAAAGTTTAATTAAAAAATCCTTAATTAATTAGTTAATTCCCCGATATGATTCGGCATGAATCACGTGAACAGCAGACTCAATGATAAACAGATGTCGTCCGTTAGGTTCTAAACATCTGCGACAGCCTGCAACAAACCATATGACGTAAACAATTACCATACCCGATTACCTGCAGATACAAGTTGATTAATAGACGCCGAGTGGAGATAGCGTTAACCACCAAGTTGTTACGGTCGAATATCAATTTAAAACATAACCATAAAACAGTTAACAAGAAGAATGAAAACAAGACTTTAAAAGATAATACATATATTGAAGACGCATTACAAATGTAAGAGCCCATACAAGGATTTGAGAACTTCGAGGGGGGGTTGTTGGGTCTAAAAAGAAGAAAATAGTTAAAATATACCCGAAAAAGCGATGAAGTGACCTACTGAATAATCCGTTGGCACTATGAGGTCAACCGACCCCCCATGCGTAGCCCCGTAGGAGATAAATCCAGGAGTGGAGCTTGAGAGGCCGCGAAATGTCCCCAAGAAGAGATATACCCCTGCAAAGATACACAAATTAATTAAAAAAGACAAAGGCCCATTAATAACTTACCATGAGTCAGGCCCACAAAGCGAAAAACCTCATCACGCGATGACTAGTCATTAATCATCGGTGACAAAGCAGGCCTTGTTCATGTGACAAAGCAGTCATTGTCTATATTTGGACATACTGCACGGCACCAAATTACCCCGACAAATTAGAAAATGAAATCATCGGTGCTGGCCAATCAGAAGCGGCCACGATGAAATCGCACCCCGATAAGAACAATAATGTTGTTATAACTACAACAGTCATACTGCCGAAAATCAGAACATTTTGCACAACATTTACTGAGCATTTATTTGAACTTTAAAAAACTATTTTGAACGAACGCGAGTATTCATTCCAAAACCAGACGAAGAAGAATATGAGAACCCGACGCAGAGCGACTGACAGATAACCGACGAAAGAGGCATTTATGACGAAGAAACGAGAATCTGATATCTTCCGGCGTCAGGACGATCATCCGATTCCGACTTAATCGAACGTTAAGAGAACTCCCTCCACACGACAATACGCGAATAAAAATCAACGACATTCCTCCGAATCCGATTTATCGCAACCCGAATTTCCTGTTATAGATGTAAATTTTAATTTATGTACATATTTGCCGATTTAATACGAATTTTGTTTATGATTTGCGTTTTTTATGAATTTTTACTTAATCACTATTATTATTCCTCGTATAAAAAATAATTAGCGCCGTCATTCCTCGTCGTAAATGTCCCAACTCGATCCACAATCACCGGATCCACGGGAGAGGAAAGGGGACCACATGGTCCTGATGATTATCGACGTAGTGTCGATTTCTCTCGAGGCGTTTAACCAGGTCGACCCCGTTGAGTCTTTTCTCGCCAGAATGGAATTCCCTGTTTCTATCGGCCGAACGATCTGACGGTCGGTCAATTGAGATCCGATCTAGCAGAAACTAACAGATGACGTTCAAATCTTTAGTATGACCTCGAGATACAAATAATATATTAAAACAAATATAATTTTACCTTTCTATGTTGTTCCTTTTATTATAGCATTGAATGATTTGAATTAATCTTGAAGCGATATTTTATTATAGTGTTAAATGATTTTCATTAACCTTGCAGCGATATTTTATTATAGTAATAAATGATTCCATAAATACTGACCTGTATCAGACGATAAATTTTACTTATCTTAACTCTGATAATTTCAATGTTATTATTCGATTTAAATTAACCAACAAATTTTATCTATTTTAGTTTTGATAGCTTTAATGATGTTACTCGATTTGAATTAACTAGTAAATTCGATTATTTTAACTCTAATAATTTGAATGGTATTACTTGATTTAAATTAACTAGCGAATTTTATTTTTTTGTCCTGATAGTTTTGACGATTTTATACGATTGAATTTTATACGACGTGAATTATACGACAAATTTTATTTTAGCTTTGATGTTTTAACGAATTTTATTTGGTTTGAATAACCTCATTTACTTTAATGATATTAATGGTTTACTTGATCATTGACGATTTTATTACGGTAGTCTTCTATCAACTATATTTTAAATCGTAAATTACATAAAATCTTTAACCCAAACTACGAGTATTAATTAATTCTCAGTAACCGATTAATAAATCGAGTCCGCGCTACTTTATGAAACTACTACCTAAGGTGAATCGAATTCGTTTATATTTAACTCTGTTAGTATTAGGACAGGAAATTGATAATGAATATGACAGAATGAGAACTTTCTTCGAAAGTAGTCTTAAGTTAAAATCAAACCTGTAGTTTAGCACGGACTTTCGTAATCACTTAAATGGGAATAGTGGAATTTCACCTATTAAAATCAGTTAATAAGATTTTACGCGTTTAAAACGCGATTGAATTGTTCGGATTGACCACCCGATTAGAAGTCGTAGAAAATGATGCGATGTAAGCTAGACCTACAACGGGTATGAGTTGACGGAGTCGTTATAATCTTTACGGCATAAATACAAATCCCGTTAAGTGACTAACAGTAACCGTGCAGCAAGTTTCTTTTGAGCATAAACCTGAGCAGCAGCAAGGATATAGTATATATCCTCGCTATAGTATATACCTCGCCCCACATCTATCATATAGTGCTGGGTCTGGAGGGCCCTCAGATTCTGAAGACCAGGATGGGCGAGTAGCCCTCCAGCCGGAACAGCGTCGTTCGGTGATGATGTGAAAAACAAAAATAGTATAGAAATTAGTAACTGAATGTTAAAACTCACGCAACAATGCTTGTACATTTGTTTTTATTTTTTTCTCATGTGAATATTTTTTTGTCTTCATTATGTGTAACAATAATTTTTTTTGCGTGTGTGATGTTTAATGTTATTGTGGCATGGTTTGCTGTTTGATTTTTTTTATTGCTCCTTGTGTGGATTTTTTTTGTTGTTATCAATAATTTTTGTAATCAGATTCTCATTTTATTATGCTTAAATTAACGGAAGAACTAATTTTAACGCATAACAGCCCTAAATCAGAAATGAATTTAATAAAATACAGAAGCTATTGAAAGTATTGAAAGATTGACAAACAAAATTCAAAATATTAATTGGTTTCCAAACAAAAGAAACTATCCAAGCCAAAATTTTCAATTCACTATTACCCAAGAGAATCAGAAAACTCTTCAATTCAGGAAAATCATATTTTACGACGTTGCGAAACGATTTGGAAGAAAATCTATCAGAACTGAAGAATACCTGACAAAAGATACTATATTAGATCCGAAGTAACGTTGTTATATAGACTTTTCCATTTGACCTTTTTTCCTTTTACTGTGATCGACTCAAATACTTTTTTTTGAATCCTTCTGTTAGTTGAATAATTACTTTTGTTCATTGTTTCGTCTTTTTTATTTATAGTCCTCATATAATTGTAAAGGCAATTTTGAGTTCTTAGTTATTGAATATAAAGTTGCCTTTACACTGAATATTACACTCTCAAGTAAAATATAATTATTTATAAAATTCCATGCTGCTGAAATAATATACCCTCCAAATAATTGGTAAAAAGGTCGATGGATTTATCCGCGATGACGGCAATGTCATCTAGGGGAACTGATGTGGGGACTACTGAAAGAAGTAATTGTAGATTGGACGGAAGACTCTGGATGAAAAACTGCCTCAAAAGGTCCTCGTTAGTCGCGAAAGCAGTATTCAAAGATGTTAGCTCTAGTTTAGCTTTCCGTAGGTATTCCGAGGGTAGTGTGTTCCCTAGAGTGTTGGCTTTTAAATATCTTGCGACCAAGTCTTGTTGATTTGGGTCGGTAAGGTGAAGGGCGGCTTTTGACAGTTCCTCATAGGTAGTAGTTTGGGTTAGTATTTGGGAGATGTGAAGTATTCGCGAACATTAATCAGTTGGCAAAAGTGATAGTAAATTGTAGGCCAGATGAGACTGTGACGTTATACCAGTTTCGTTTGACCAGCATTTGAGGATGTTGAGCCACGTTGTTGCGGAATTGTTGGAGTCCAAAAAGAATTTAACACATGGTGTTAGGTTGGGTTTGTGCCCTGTTTTGGTGTCTAGTTGTTCGGTTGGTGGAGTGTTCATTCCGCCACGGAGGGGGGAAATTATATCAATGAAATTAATTTTGCGACTAAAAAATTCGGTTAATGCGGCATTACAGGAAGGTGTGGGTTTGCCCTCGAAATATATAAGGGGAGTTTCGATGTTTACTAGGTCAAATCTGTTTATGATGCCACTGTATAGTGTTTGGGTCGAAGATGTACTGGCTAGGGTGATGTGCCGTGAGTTGTAATTGCTTTTGTAGAAAAAGGTGAAAGTGGTACTTAGTGTTGGTGTCGGGCTGTGGTGTCGTGGTGCTTGTATCCCTTTATGTATATTAAAACGGTGGCGCCAGGTTGCGTACCCCATTACAATAAAATAAATCGATATAGATATAAAAAACGAAGATAAAAAAAACATATAACATAATTACACAAAATAATATCAATGACACCGAGAACTGATTCGATCACCAAAATGTAATTAAAAAAATATGTCCTACTTCTGACACCAATTTGTGATGATTCGAGGCTCGACTGAAAAGCCAAAAAATCAGCCTGGTGTCGAAAACTGTACATTGTAGCGCGGTCGACAAATCCGCTATTTCGGCGAGCATCAATTGATCGAGAACGACGCCGGAATGACAACGATGCGTCACCACAAAAGGACTAAAAATCTCCGTGAATGCAACGGCTGACAAAACGGCCGCAAAGGAAATAAAAAATATGATTTTTCGAATATTAAATTTAATCATGCCAATTGTATCAAAAAAAGGAAAAGCAATTCCACCAAAAATTTTATTTTAGTTGCTTTTAAGAAAATTACAATGTCGACTTACAAGTCAAATTAATTCGCGCCGTTATTTCTATCATGATTCGAATAAACAAAAATTACACAATTCGATTTCTAAATCACAAAAATAAGTGTCTAAAATACCGGCCAAGTCAGAAAAGGCCATGCAGCAAACATTTTTTACATAAATTAATCAACTTTTCTTATCAAATAATTCTTTTTTCATTAAAAAAATAAAACTTTACTTTTTACAAAAACTCTGTACAATAAACATAATTGTTGTGGTACACAACAAGGTGTTAATGCATAATTATTTACAGAAGTTCATAATATCAAAATTGTGTTCTAAATAATTGACATAATTATTTGTATAAATTCATAATATTGAAATTGTGTTCTAAATTCCAGAGCATTATTTAAATTTGGAATTTTTTTAGAATCTAAATAATTGATAAAAATATTATTACATAATTATTTACAAAATATCAATTATTGTTTTATCAGTTCAATACATCGACAACAAGTTTAATTAGGCACTTAAATCTCGCTCATTTTATTATTTACCGAAATACTACTAAAAGATGAGAAGTCACTCTGCTAGTTGAAAGATATATTAAACAATCATCACGGACGCCGTAGGTGAATCGTTCATAACTATAACCAACGATTTATTCCATGAATAACCATGGTTAGGTCTTAAACTCGAAGAGTTATCTGGGCACGACGCGTTCGCATTCACTGTAGCGACGCACATCATCTCGCCGTTCATTCAGGTGAGAGGTTCATCGTTTCTACGATATTATCCTTATACGAGATCTGGGACATATTCAGCAGGAACAACGGCAACAACGACGACGGAATTTAAAACTAATCTGAAACTTAGCTAGTAACTATAAGAATATTTCAAAGATTATAATAAAACTAAATTCATAAATTTATACGTATATTAAACAAAAAAATAAAAACAGTTAACTTCATCCAATTACATTTTTTAATTCTTTGGGTTCCGGAAAAATGATTGTCGCTGGTCGAATGTTTCTCGAATCGGTTCCAAGGGTTCTCTCAAAACTTTCGTTCAAAGTGTTCTCCAAAATATTTTCAAAATGTTTCTATCTTCGTTCTCTGTTAGCCTTGTGCAAAATTAGTTCTTAACAGTTCAAAATTTGTTTCAATTTGTTCTGAAAATTGTACACTTTTGTCTGAATGAATGTTATATCTATAACATTCATCATCTCACCTATCGTCGTGGCCTCTTCTGATTTGCCCTTGTTGGTAATTTTGGGTTCTCATTTGTCAGGACTGTCGTAACCATGTAGTGTGTCTGAATTCTAGACAGTGACTGCTTTGTTACGCAGTTCTTTGTCACCGATGATTCAGGATTAATCATGGCGTGATGTTATTTTGCTTTGTTAGAATGAATCATGTAAGTTCTTAATTAATTTTCTTTGTATTTAATTAATTTTTTTAACCTTTTAGGTCAAATATCTTCTTTCGTGAGGGTGAAATCTTTCAGCGGATTTTACCCAGGGATTGTACCTGTGGAGAGCTACCAGAAGAGGGTCAGATGATCTTCTACGCCTACTGGGAAGTTCGGTAAGGGTCTTTGTTATTTTTTGTCTCATTGATTAACTTTGATTAATCTTTTTTATGGGTCATAGCCTTCCTCAGGGTGCTGCAATCTTTTGACGGGCTATCACCAAGGATGCTTCTCATGAAATGCTATCGAAAGAGGGGCGGTTGTTCTACTTTCTTTATCGGGTGAGTTTTTACGCGACTTTGTCTATTTTAATTCATTTATGTAATGTTTCAGTTTCTACCAATGATGCTCTGGGGGCTGCAAAGAGATCGGAAATGGCGCAGACGACACCGATCGGGATTCAATAATCTTTCAACAATGTGATAAATTTTAAATAGATGTATTAATTATCGTTGTCTCTTTCTTTTTGTAACTTCTATTTCATAATGTATTTATATGTTATTGTTTTGTAATGCCTTTACATGTCAATGTATGATAAATGGGTTTCCGACCTCAGCAGAGATATGTAATAAAAAATAAAGTGATTGGTGGAATATACCGCTATTCAAGTTCTATTGTTCATATATAATGTACCAAAATATACAAATATGCAATATGCATATAAAATATACACAGACAAAGTATGGAAAATAACAATGTCAATAGTGAGTCCCGAATTCATCAACTAATCGTAGTGTCAGTAGTAGATTCGGATGTCGTGAAACCGAATGTAGCGCCAGTAGTAACCTTCTAACCTGTTAAACGAAATCTAAATAATTTACTTCCACTATATCAGTTCGTGAGTTCGTAAAGATTCAAGTGAGTATACAGATATGATAATGAATATAAATAAAAATATGTGTGATGGTTCGGCAAAAATCAGCCTGGTGTCAAAAACTCGAAATCGACTCGTAGTCAACAAATCCAATGTTTCGGCTAATACCAAATGATCGACAACAACATTGGATTGACATTGACGCGTTACCAAAATGGATCAAAAACTGTCGCGAGTGATATGTGTGAGGGTGACCGTACTTACAATAACAATATTTTAAAATCTAAAAACCAAATTAATCAAACGAAAGTACGTCTTTGATTAATTTAGTTTTTTGATATAAAAATATATTTAAAACCAATGTGTAAACGATAAACTCTAATTTTAATTCGAGAAATAATCCCAGTCAAAATAATATACGTCAACGTTTTGAAAAAAAATAAAGTCACTTTATGCCGAATCACATCCGAATATAAGATAGTACGAACTTCAATATTTCGGAATTTTTTGAATCACTTCTTTATTTTCTTTCTCGTCTTCAATCGTAATAATTTATTGTGTCGAAAGGTGAAATGATAAGAATGTTTACAGCTAAAAGGCTGATGTCAAAAATAAATCACGGCGGCTTTATAATAAACAATTGTTAACTGTTATTAATTATTAATTTTTTTTGGATTGATCGCTTTTTCAATTTTTAATTAAATTTGCTATTATCATAGTAATTCTATGGCGATATAATTATAATTTTGTATAACTGTATTTCTTGTTTTTCTCCATTTTTTCTTTAGTCTTCTTCTCTCATGAACTTCTTCTTCGTCTTTATGATAAAAATGATCTTCTTCTTCTTTCAGCCAAAATAACCCATATAAATAAAATAAATAAAAATAAAATAATCTACAAATCTCATCTAAAAATGTTTGAACATTATCACATAACAAAGAGGTATTAAAAAAATTGAAAGCGAAGGAATTCTGTACAAATAAAACAAAGGGTAGAAATAAAGTAAAAGAGAAATCAAATCATATTAACTTTCTTTGTCACTCACAAAATAAGTAGGGCACTACAATATGGTTGCTAAAATGATTGCAAGGGAAACAAAAAACAAGTTCATTCAATAATTAAACTTAATCATGGCCATAAGAATCTATAAAACGAATTTTCGCCAAAATTTTTATTTGTAAGCATTAAAACAAAAATAAATAATAACACCAAGTCTGTGACAGAGGCGAAGAACCTTTTGGAAGTGACGAAGGTCGACTGCAGGATGCGATTGGCACGCGGATTGACCGACGTTTATCTCCTCGAGGTTCTCTTCGTCCGAGCATTTTAAATAAGTATACATTGTGGAGACGAATGAAGTGTAGGAATGATGGAAGATATCAATCCGTTATCAAGACCACCAGTCGGGCAATACTCGTTACTGGTTAGAACCCGATGGCGCTCCGAAGCGCATACAATTCGTTGATATGCGTAGAGGAGACGCGTCCGTTCCCAGGATAAAGATAAAATCACCATTGTAATGTAGCTGTCAATATGAGTTGCCGTTGAACTAAGAAAACGGATGGGGGCTCGGGCCTATAAGAATGTTGGGTAGAGGGGGAAACGTGACAATACTGTACTGTAAATACACGAAAGATGATAAAATGCCAATCATAACATCAAAAGAAACATAATTGTATTAAAATTAATTAAATTCAATAAATTTATACAATACTTATAGAAATAAAATAAATAATACTGAATTATATTTCATTTTTAAAAAATTTTTTAAAGGACAATCTGTATCTTCAAGCATTCCCATGGTTTAGATATCCGTCAAAAATTTAAACAGCATATTATACATTCCAACTGTTTGAATTTTTAAAATTTTCGAATATCAAAAAAATCAATCTCAAAATATTTGAATAGTTTATCAAAAATAAAAAACGTATTAACAAAAACAATAATAATTCTATTTCTTAAAAAAAATAAGTACATATTAATCAATTGTATTTGTTACTATATTTTCAAAAACATATATTTCAAAAAAGGTTTGCGAATCTTTATATTGCACTAATCGTATATTCCAGTTCATTTTGTAATCCTTTCAGTAGCGGTATTTCTGCTAAATCGGTATCAGTATTAGATGAGCTTGAACTAGAACTATTGTTATGCTACTCTTCTGTAAAAAATTTTGGATGCATCTGTTCTATAATTCGTTGCGGTCATTAAAATGGGATTCATTCTATCTTCCATCCGATTATTATTAGCGTTTAGCATATTTTGGCTTATCTAAGTTTTTAGAGGCTCCAATTTATCGAATAAAATTTTTTAAACTTCAAATGTTATAAGATTTGCTTCATTTTTACTTAATTCAGTGACATCAGTTTTAATTGGCATAAGAACATTAACAAAAGACTCTGGAGTGCATTAATATCATGTTCTGAAATTATGTTTGAATTCAAGTCAACTAAAGTCTTGTTTACACATTCGGAAAGAACTAAAAATCATCGAATCCTTAAACTTAACAAATTTCATCGATTTTTATGTCTAATTTCAGCTTAAGTTTTTTCCATAATTGTTGCTTAATATTTTGTTGCAAAATTGAATGCTTTGTGGCTGATATCTTGAACTTTCTTATAACTTCTCTTAAATTGTTAATGATTTTTCCAAAGTCAATATTCTATGTCATAATTTTCATCAATAAGCTCCACAATGGTATCATATTGATATTCTATGGCAGTATCTTCTTCGTCTTCCTCTTCGGTATCCTTATCAACAAATTCTTCGGTATCGTCCGTCCCTTCTTTCTCTTTGCCAATATTAACATCTGTTACGATCGAGAGTATTAAGATATATACCCCTGCTAGACCCCTTCCATCCACTACACCACTTCGTGAGCACGGAATTATTGTGAAATTTGGGAATAGTCAAACTCGACTATTCCCGTTACGTTTAAGTGTGTCCTGTGCATCAACGAAGTGGAGAGGTCCGGAGGGATCTATGGACGCGTCTTGATGGGGTCATAAACCCCTAGGTGACTAGAGGACGCGGACGGGATCCCTTGGAGAGCCTTTTGGAGTCTTCCAGAAATAAAATATCAATTATCAAATTTTAATTAGATTAATTAAAATATTACCATGATGATTCAATGTGAATCGCAAAAATCCGACAATTGTTTATCCTTGCGGTAGGTCTGCAATAAACAAAACAGACGTCCGTTTTTCGCGGGCGGTCGCGGTCGGGTGTGCTGCAGCGGATGTTGGCGGCGTTCGGGGTTTCTGCGAGTCAAGGATGTCGTAGAGAAAGCGACGGTCCCCTCTCCACCCTGTAATCATAACATATGGAATAATCAGTAGTCGCATCTAAGATAAACATTATTATCTAATTACCATCAACCGGTTAGAATGCCGCAGTGCATCGTTCTCCAGCGAAAACCCGTGAATCACGGATGTGCAATTTTCATACAACATTGATTCCCATCACCTTCTCTTGATACCAGATTGTATACAGGATGTCGAGAGAGATGCACATCCTGTCAGGTATAAATACCTGAAGGAGTTGTGCACAAAGGGTACACAATTTACAACCAACAAACGACACTTATATTCACACGAACGAATCAGCATAATTACAATTGATAGATACTTTACCAAATTTTTGTTGAATTATATTACCTATCGAATTAATTTCGAAGCGCACTATTACAATAATTTGGAAGAAGGTTAATAAAATTGCTAATAAAATTTGTTAATACTATTTGGAAGAAGGCTATTGCGAAATTTATTATTTAGATAGAGCCGAAACGCATTTTTGAATTAAATTGAGAATTTCGTCCCGTTACACGAGAAAAGAAAATATTTCATTAGAGGTAAAAATTTGTGTATTATCGACAATTGTAATTTGTATTCGCTACTAATACTATTTTATTTTATTCATTAAATTTTTCGTTACCATTCTTGCATTACAATTTTCCAGTACAATTCTTATTTGTTATGTATGTATGTAATACTGACTTATTTTATTAATTAAAATTTTCATTTCGACTTCTAACATTGTTCATTATTGATAATTCATAATATTTAACTAAGCGTATTGAATTCACCGTTTACCTCAAAGATGATACGACAATAATGATATATTTAAATAATTCAACTAACATTAGAATGAAAAATCTGTTTGGAGTGAAGCTTGAAGTGGAGATCGGTCAAAGAAATAGCTGCGGTTCGTCTCCGAGTCCAAGAGATCGAGTGGGATGTCCTTGGACTCGGACTCGTAATCGAGTTCTGACCGTGTACATAAAATATGTAAATAGATGGAGATAAGTACTTGGCGTTTACTTTTATTTTACAGATTTTAATATTTATTTAATTTAGTTTTCTTTTAGTAATGACGTTGATTTAATATTTATTCTAATATTTATTTAATATTTTAATATTTATTTAATTTAGCTTTCTTTTAGTAATGATGTTGATTATTAACTGGAATTAATTGTTTGTCGATTTTAAGTAACTTAAGGAAATTAATTTAGAGTAATTTGATAAAAATGGTAACAATTCTCATTTCAATAATGTACATTGGAAAGTTTGGTAATGTTTAAAGATCCATTTCAATTTAAAGTAATGGTAACTATTAATAAAACTTTTGTGAGGAGATTTCGATTATATAATCTTTTATGATTTATTTAAAAATTTGGTATCTTACACTTATTATAATTATGAATAACAAGAATAATCCGAAATCCAAGAATAATTTAAAGTAAAGTCGTGATTAGTCGGTTTGAATTACGTAATATATAAAGAACATCTATACGTTTCGGATATGTATATTATTGTTCCTCAAAATTTTATGAATTAAAGAAAGTCCTGATAATCAATTTTGTCTGCGAGAGAAAGATTACTTCAATCGTGAACTATTATTATTAAACACAAGTGCTGATGATTCTGACGATTTAGCTGAGACATCATTTCGAGGGTAGGACTGACCGAGTAGAATAATAAAATAAAATAATAAAGAAATAACATACAATACCAAATAAATATTAAAACGCAGTGCCATTGGGTGAAAGAGGTATCGAGAGTCATTAGCGTACAACGTTAATATAATAATAATAAAAACCTATAATGCGATCGGCACAAAGAATCTTCAAGAGACGGTGCAGGCAGACCATAGCATGCACAGGGGCACGTGGGCTGACCATCACTTGTTTCTCTAAGACATTTAAATTTAAATTTAAATTAAAATTAAATTTAAGACATCTTAATTCATTTTTAATATATTCACACTGAACAAGAAGTTCAGTGTGAATAGATTAAAAATGAATTTAAGGAATCGTGAGAATGGAATCAAAGTCATCCCCTCAAAAACTGAGTTACCAGTCGGGTCATCCTCGGTCCTGGTAGAGAACCCGAAGGCGTTCCAACGTACACACAACGTGTTGATGTGACCGAAGGAGACTCGTCTGTTCTTGATATTATGGAGTCAATAAATTACCGAGGAAATTTTGAGTTAAGTGTGAGTTGCCGTTTAACTCAGAAAAGCGGATGGGAGCTTAGAGTCAACGAAGATGTCTTGAGAAGGAGGAACACGACCCATCATTATGAATGTCATAAATTTTGTGATATTTGGGAATTGCCAGATCCACCCAGGGGAAAGATAAATTAGAAAAGAATAATCTTGAAGACACCAGCTACAGTAACAGTCCAAGAACTCAATCAACAAACAGACACCGTAGCTCCATTATCTTCAATTTAAAAACAAAAAAAACAAAGTATATTAGGTTATGAGCTTACTGATAATGATCAAGAACGTAAGTGTCTTACACATGATAAAATCGTCGAATCTGTTGAAGCAATTGTGAAAGAATCAGAAATTAAAAAAGATTTAGTCGCAAAATTGAAAGAAGATTTGCATGATAAAGATAACATTGAATTAAAATTAATAACGAATTTAAAGAGTCAATAAAGATATTCTTGATGTTAACAAATGATTTAGAAAAATGCAAGTTGTTAATTGCTGAACTGAGAATACCAAATAACTTCACCAATATCTGGAAATGATGCGCAATAATGAAATGAAATTAACAGAGTATATTTGTATTTTGAGCATTGAAAATGAAAATAATCATAAAAGCATTGAATATGATTATTTAAATCGAATAATCGAGATAGAAAAAATAGAAGAAAGAGGATGTAAGTGTTCGATTGCGTTAAAAAATAATTTAGTTTTTTATCAAATAATTGTTTTACTTTATATATAAGTAAAAAAAATAAAAAATATATATATAATCATTAAACACCTGTGTATAATATTATATATTCCTATACTGAATAACTGGAAATTAAATTATTTACGCAATTTATTCATGAGAATTTAAGTTTGTTAAAGTTAAATTATATTTTTCTGTCAAAAAAGTGTTGAACAATAATAAATTACTGTCAAAAAATATTTTATATCTAAAAGTAAATTATTAATTCGATATGGGATATACATAAAGAATTGTTTAAATCAACTAATTAAGTAGTGATGTAAATTAATTGTCTTTAAAATGAATAATAAATCGAAAATTAATTTCAATTTTGATCATTATTTTATTAATATTTTTTCAGTTATTAATCATGTGAATTTGATTTTAGTGAATTATTTTCTCTTCTGCAATAGAGATAATTTTTCGTTATGCTTAGAACAATAATTAAAGATACGAAGAAAGGATTTTTTATAAGACAGAAATTTAGCGGTTATTTTGACGAATATTACTCGGCTTATAAGGTAAAAAATATTGAATAAATATTATTAAATTCGATAAATTGGACCTTCCTAAAATTACATCATTAATAGATATTTAGCATAATTAATTAAAAAATAAATTATTTTTAAATTAATAATTACATTAAATTATTAAAAAAATATTTTAATTTTTTTAATAATTATAACAATAAATAATTAAAAAGTATTTTAATTTTAAATTGATAATTATATTAATTAATTGAAACATATTTTGATCAAAATAATAATTAAATTATTTAATTTTTAAATATTTTAATTTTAAATTAGAAATGATTTGAATTTTTAATTTTGTGAATAAATTTAAAAGACAGTGGTGATTTTTTGAAACAAACAAAATAAGAATATAATAATAAATAAAAAAGTTTTAAAAACCACGTTTTCATATGGACTAAAAAGAGGAAAATAATTTTTTTCTAGACATGTGAGAAATTTTATACAGGGTGCGGCAGCTATTTGAGAACACGTAATATAGACACCATATCTTTTTGTGTGTTATAATTACATAATTTTATTTTTGCTGGTAGACATGGCAGAAGCTACTCTTAC
>MQRK01252159.1:0-23302 GCA_001938485.1 Girardia tigrina | reverse complement strand
AAAAAACACTTGTTTTATCAAAAGACGACAGGGCATGCGGTAAATTTGCCAAAGACCGCATAACTTTGCTTTTTTGTGCAAATTTATCTGGTCAAAAAGAAATACCATTACTAATTGGAAAGGCACAGATACCACACGGGTTTAAACACTTGAGTTTGAATGACCTTAGGTTGGATTATAAAAACAGCAAAAAGGCTTGGATGACAAGCACTATTTTCTTTAACTGGATGAATCAACTTAATGACAGAATGCAAAAAGAAAATAGGAAAATTTTATTAATACTTGACAATGCACCATTTCATAATATCAACAGTACTTTCTCTAATGTTCAACTATACTTTTTGCCACCAACAACCACCTCACAGATTCAGCCGTTAGATCAAGGTATAATTCGCTCTTTCAAGGCCAACTATCTTAAGTTTTTCATGCGAAATTTAACATTGATGGTACATGCTATGCAAATTTGCTTAAAAACACAAAACTTAAAGATATTTTATCGTTGATTATTGAAGCATGGAATTGTATGAGTGCCGAAACAATCACAAACTGTTTTAATAAAGCATTTAACAATTGGTCAAAAAATACAGTTTACATAATAGATGATGATATTGAAGATACTCAAGAAAATCAACTTGATGTTGACTTTCCAACTTGCAGTGAATATATCGAACATGATGATTTAAACAGTGAAGAAATTTGCATAGATGTAATACAACCAACCGAAGAAAAAGTCTCAGAGGAAGAGGAAGAGAAAGAAAAACTAGTTAGTTATAATGAGGTGATCTCATATATTAATTTAATGGAAGCTTATATGCTGCAAAACAGTTGTACCGATTTTATTAATCTTGGAAAAGTTAAAGAAGATATTATGAAAACAAAAAAAGAAAAGGTATGAAAATCACGGATTATTTTAATAAAAAAATTCAATAAATTTCTGAATTTTCGTTATTTTTTTTACGAAAGACCAAAATCCGTGTAAATTGATTTTCGTTAAACCGAACTTTGACTCTAATTGATTTAAAGATACAATTTTCACAGAGGAAATGCAAGGGAAAGATGGAACACTCTGGAAATCGGTTGCTATGAATGACGAAGTGAGTGGTAGAATCTCAGGTTACAACGTTTTCACTGGAAAAAGTTGATGCACACTCAAAACCCTCCGTTCTATCAATCCTTCGGACGAATACAGTGCTTTTAACATTTTATTTGATGACAGCATGCTGCGTCACGTTTCAAAATGCACAGAGAGAGAGGCACAAAGACGACTTGGAGCTGACACTTGGAGAATTTCAATTGGCGAATTACAAGCATTTATTGGCTTTCTGTTCATTCGCGGTGCATGTTATGCCTCCAACATTCCACTACCCAAATTGTGGAACAGGAATTTGGGAATGGCAATTTTTTCTTCAACCATGTCGCGCGAACGATTCAAAGATATAATGCGATATCTACGTTTAGATGACAAATCTACAAGAAGCGGAATATTAAAAAATGATAAGTTTACCATGATTTCGTGGCTTTTTGATCGTTTCATAGAAAATCTGCTTTCTATCTAGGCGTGGCGCTTGCGATCGATGAACAACTCTTGCCTAGAAAATGGCGCTGTTCGTTCATACAATATATGGCCAATAAGCCCGACAAATTTTGGATAGATTGTGTGATACAGCAACTAAGTACGTATTGAATGCTCAACCATACTTGTGAAAAGATAGCTTCAGGCCACCCAATAAACGACTCAGTCATCACGTAACAACGGAGCTGATCAGGCCGTATGTAGGCAAAGGACACAACCTAACAGCGGATAACTTTTTCACCTCCTTAGCCCTCGCGAAGGAGTTAAAGGCAAAGCGACCTACTCTTTTTGGGACTTTTCGATGGACCAGACGTGAAATACCAAATGCAATCCACACCATGCATTGCAAAATAAAGAGGTATGACTCTCTTATTTTGTGACCAGTCTCAAACAGCAACACTTACAATGTACAAATCAAAACCGAAAAAGTCAGTCCTTCTACTCAGTTCTTAGCACACGAAATGCCAAATTGATGAATGCCACCGAAAAAGACTCTCGGAAACCAATGAATATTATAACAAGACAAAACATGGTGTTGATAAATTGGACCAAATGACTCGTCTTTACACAACTAAAGCACAATCAAGAAGATGGCCAATTCATGTCTTCCATAACTTATTAGATTTCGCCGGGATTAATTCATGGATCATCTTCACAAAATTAATAGGGCGAAAAATTTCATGATTGGATTAGCTTCTTGCTCTCGGTGAACGATTGTGTAGAGAAATGGCAGATTCACCTCCTCTTGATAATATCCCATCACCCAGCAGCATCATCAGCATTAGTGAGTCCCAAATTCGCCACAAATGCCAGATTTCTGGTCATTATAACAAAACAAAGGATATTTGTTCAAAATGTCAAAAGTTTTGCTGCGGATCTTGTGTAATATATAAGCAAGTGAAAGTTACGTGCTTCAGATGCTCTGAAAGCCGATCTTGATCCAAAATATATTGAGAAGATGATATTCTCAATATTATTAAGTTACTGTAATTATATAATCTTGTTCATGTTGTGCTTTTCTTGATCACGAAGATTTTCTGGTTATATTTGTTCATTCAATAAAGACAATTGGAACGCAGTGCTTATTTGGCGTCAAATTTAATGTATAAAATATTCAAAATGTAAGGGATGACATAATAGTTATTCTGCGGCTTACATATCTGGTTCTCTCGCTCGCAATGACACATATTGTGGAGCACATTCAGACTTTATAAACCTATGCAAATGTTAGTTAACAAAGATAGAGGATTCGAATGGGGCGAAGAACAGAAAAAGGCATTTGAAGAGCTAAAGCAGAAATTGATAACTGCACCTGTGTTAATCCATCCAGATTTTGAAGGAGGCAAGTGGTTATGCGGCAGGAACAGTTCTGAGTCAATACGACGAACAAATAAAAGAGCTTCCAATCGCATATTACAGTAAAAAGTTTGACAATGCTCAGAAAAGATATAGTGTTACCGAAAGGGAGGCATATGCGATAGTATTGGCAATCAAACATTTTAGGCAGTTGCTGTTAGAACACGAGATAATCATATAAACGGATCATAAGCCTTTAGTGTGGCTTGGAAACCACAAAGATACTAACGACCGATTAACCCGATGGGCGATGTTTCTCCAGGAGTACAAGCCAAACATGAGATTCAGGTCAAGTTCAGCAAACTCAAATGCGGATTTCATGTCTAGAATTCCGGAAAATACGGAAGGCATAGTCAACTTGTTATACGTGTGCCAGATGTATCCGATTGATCTGCTAGAAGCGCAATTGAATGATGAAGAAGCGAAGATGATAAAGATGACGATGACCGGGACAGAAATAACGACCCTACATTGTGATAATGAGAAGCATTTGAAGAAGCATCTATTTAGATATAAAATGGATGGAGACTACTTAATGGCCCACTTCAATGAAAAATATTGCTTAATCATACAAAAATGTACAAGACCGAATCTTTTGCATGAATATCATACAGGTCCTATAAGAGGACATCTTTCAGCAAAGAAAATAATTAAACGTCTGCAACAGAAATATTACTGGCCCGATATGAAGAGAGAAATTTGGGATTATATTGGACAATGCAAGATATGCAATAGTAGAAGAGGAACAGGAACAAAGGTCAAGGTTCTAATGCAACCCATACCAGTACCGAATGCTCCAATGGATATCATTGCAATGGATGTGATCGGTTCACTACCAGAAACGTCGAAAGAAAATAAATATATTAATGATAACGGATCTATTAACAAAATATTGCGAAGCATTTGCTCTGCCGGATCAAAAAGCAGCAACTGTAGCGGCAATATATATAGATCAAATATGTTGTAGGTACGGCACACCAAAGAAGTTACTAACGGATCAAGAGACAAATTTCATGAGCGCATTATTTAAAGAAGTGAACGAACAAAGGAAAATAAAACAAATTTGGACAACACCTTATCACCCGCAGTTACCGAGAGGGTAGGCTCCTCGAAAGGTAGGCACGACAGGCGGCAGTGGGCTCGCAAGATTCCGGGGTGACGATAAATCGGTGATATAGTGCAAGGGAGAGGACTGAAGGCCCTCGTGTCCAACGAAGGAGGAATGAACATCCTACTATGGTACCGTCTAGTCGGCGTATTGTCGTACTGCTTTTGACCAACGACGCGGAGTAAGTAGCAATACGTGGTACGTAACCGACAGGTTACACCTAGCCCTTTGATTTGGGGGTGAACAGGCGAGGCCGGTGAAAACGGTCAAAGTTTCCATGCCGCTAGCAAAGGCGAACGGGGATCAGACCGTCTGTTCTGTTGTGAAGTGACGCAGCAGGATCGCTATCGACTTGATCACCGGTCGGTCAAACAGAGAACGTTTGGCTTGATGTACAGTCAGGCCATGGTAACTCGTTAAAGAGCATTAACGGAGAGTCATGCTTCAGTGATCAGGTTTATTGAAAATTGAGACCTGGGAAGCTGAGGATGTCAGAAGGTCATGGAGGACCTCTGGCGTTGGACAGTGGTTAGCTTCGGCTGCGTCCTCTAAGAGCAAGAGGAAAGCCGAAGACCAAAAGCGATGACGGTCAAACGGAAAGAGCTAATCGAACTGTGATGAACATCTTGTCGTGTTATACCAATAAGTATCAAACTAATTGGGATGTTATTTTGAATATCATCATTATGGCAGTGAGTGCAACACCCCACGAGGCTACTGACATATCGCCATACAAAGCAATGTTCGGCAGAGAGTGTAATCTCCCAATCGATTTAGAGCTACGACCACATTTATATCAATATATCGACGAGAAGAAAGATATCCAGCTGATACAGAAAAGATTGCCGGAAATATGGGATGACATCAAGAATAAAATAAAGTTCCATCAAGAAGCAATAAAGGCAAATTATGACAAAAAATGTTAAGCCGCACACAATCAAAGTTGGAGACAAAGTATTGATCGACATACCGGAGTATGTGTAAGATACAGTGGTAAAGTTGAGAAGACCGTACAAAGGTCCGTTTAAAGTTATTGAAGTTACACCAACAAATATAAAAGCAATATGGGAGAATGAACCAATGAAGAAACTAGTATATGTACAAGCAAATAAATGTAAACCGATATCCACGGAAACAACAAGTGACCAAAGGTCCAAAAGAAAAGCCGACCAAAGTAGGAGAGCATGCAGAACAGGATAACAGTATCGTGAACTCCAAACACATAGAAAATGTAAAGAAGACGTTCAAAGAAATGAAGAACAAAAAGGTACCAACAACGATAGAATACCATCTACGAAATTGACAAGTCAATATGTTGCAGAATTCTTCAAGAGGTACAAATTAGTTCACTTGATGAAATTAACAGCACCTCCACCAACGATACCATCACAAAATACCGCGGACGGTATTTATTCGAAACCGATAGAGACACCCCGAATGCTTGCAACAGTAATGCTACAGAACATGTACCCATACGGAAGAGTAAACAACCCTGTGATATAGAGAATGACCAACGAAATGAAACCAGAGAAGAACGGAAAACGAGAAAACGAAATAATGCCGAGAAACGATGCCAGAAAGCATGGGATATAAGCCTGAAGTTAAATATATCAGCCGCCTGGTTATTCATTCTAACAGTTATAATAATATTGGGATCGGCAAAAGCGGAGATCCTTGTAATAAGAAATGAAAAGAATGTGAGGCGAGGTTTGGATATGCTCGATATGACACCCACAGAGGTAAGATTCAGTGGATTTTTTAGACACTGAAACAGCAACGAAGCAAAATTCTTTTACACCAAGTCAAATAACAAGCCTCATTGTGAGCGAGAATGGAGCAAAAACAATACTTTAGTATTCAAATAGCCAATAACTATCAATATTATAACATTAAAGAAAATTCGAACAAATAATACTGACAAGTGGGAGTTATCTGATATTCAAGAATACAAGATAGACCAACAGGGAAATCACAGACTAAACGTAGATTGTCTGCAACAGATGCAACGGGAGATGATTGAATATACGCACGCGAGAGAATATGAACAAATGCAAAAAAGTAGAAGTAGATATCGAGAGAGAGGAAGAAACAATACTAATACATGTATCATTAAGAGAAGAAGAAAACATAAGGATAGTTAATCGATCGATACCGGTTGTGTAAGAGAGTGTTATTGTTAATTTTTTAATTTTCAGAAATAAGAATTTTGGTTTTTAAAAATTTCGAATTATAATCGAAATTAAAAAAAATAATAAAAAATAGAAATAAAAAAAAGGAAAATAAAAAAAGTAAATTTGTTTAAATAACAAATTTAAACTGTTGTAGATTAATAAATTTTTGCAAGTTGTTAATTTGTTTTGATTTAGAATGGAAGATATTTCCCAAACTAACATGGTGGCAGCGCTAGCGGATTCAATCACGAACCGACTGATTCCCGACATGTTCCAGATCGGAGAAGACCTTGAGAAATTTATTTCTCGCTGCAGAAGATATTTTGAAGCAGCGGAAATTAATCAAAAGAAATGGCAAACATGTATTTACACCATGATACATGAAGATCTTTTGGAAGCATATGAGAACACAGCTGGTAAAGCTGATAATTTTGAGGATCGGCTAAGACTAGCGTTTGAGAAGCCGAGAGCAGCCGCGACGGATTGGGAAAACTGTTGAGTTATCAATACCCAGATTTAACAACAGAACCGATCCGGAACAAATAATACTTCTATATAACAAAATGATGAAGTCAAACAATGAATACGAAGATTTCGTAGAAACAAATATCCGATATGAAGTTTACCAGATAGAAGCAGGAAAGATGCAGGTACGATTACTCAAACCGGAAGAATTGACACCTGGAATAGAAGACGAAATATATCAATTATTCGAAACTAGGCTGCAGCATTCAAAAATTTCAGATTAGTATGGAATCGAAGACCAATGCGGATCAAAGGAACGAAAAACGTTAGCCAGGTGATGATGATCACGACGAATGAATTACAAAATTATATTGTTGTATGGAAAGAAACGATGTGGAATATCTACAAATCCTCCACGAGATTAAAACCGGACCAGTGGAACAAGTTCGCAATATTAGCCAATATCGAAGGTTGAAGTCAAAAATACATCGAGTTTTGGTGGATAAATAATATTGTATATTACCCGGTAACCAATCAACTGGAAACAATAATGACGAGGTGGAGCAAGTCAAACCACACGGACTAGCAACAAAAGGTAAAGAGGTGTAACCCGATATATTTGTCATGTACTCAACGGGAGAGAAGACGAAGAAGTGAGATGCTGTCGATAACAATACAAGAGGACTTCGAAAGAATTATGTACCAAGCATGTACGGAATATATGCTAAAAGAGAGAACGAAGCTAGCGGGAGAGACAATGCAATATTCGCTGCTAGTGCCGGAACTAGTAAAAAACGGTAAAATTGAAAAATACTACAAATATAGCGTATATAGGGAAGATCCTTATGCAGGATTAATTAACTGAAAAGGACCGAAATTAGAAAATTTTCTATACAAATTATATAATGACATGCAACCTAGCACAACTTCAACGGAAAAAAGTCACCCCACCTAGACTAGTAGAATATCAGAAGAGACTGAAGATCCAATCGATTTTCTGATCAGGCAGTGGCTAAAACGGAAATCCAAGAACAGAGTGAGGATAACGAAAACAACCCCGAGGCCGCGACCGAAAAAACCAGAGGACCATGGTACCTTAATGACAATACTCGGTGCAGTAAGCATTGTAGTAGTCGCAGCTGCAGTAGCTACCGTGAGAATTATCTTATGTATTGATAACTCACCACGAACAGTTCCACACGCCAACCCAATTTACCGACCTTCAAGAATGATGACAATGATGGTAATGGCGATGATGATAGTAACAATCAACGAAGCCTCGGTGTACCAATTCACGTGGGGAAAATTGATAGTCAATCAGAGACCAGCATATATGGACACGAAATCAGCGGCAATCAAGCCTGAGTGGATATGTATAATAACCGAACAACCCAAGTGCGAAAAACCATATATAAAGGGGGAAACAGATATTCCTGTTGTCTTAGTGATTCCACGAACAACCCCTGTATCCAGATCTACGTCGGAACGGGAGATACGCACCATTGAGTGGCACAGCAGTATAAAGGTGGATACAGAAGGATTACAGTGGACCATGAGTCCATGGTATCAAAACGTACGATGGCTTTTACTGTTATTATACCCAGCAACTAAGTTTCGATATTTAACAGAGAAGACAAAGGATGTCGTACGAAAAGAGCAGAGTAACGTAAGAGTGGGAATCACATTGATGGACAGAGACGAAACATGGATAGTATTAAAAGAGAAATATTACGGATAAATATCACCAAAATAAAAATACTTGCTCACCTTACGAGATAATAAAAACCCACAAGCGCAGTTAGCAATACTGAAAACCCGGAACATGGATGGACAGCGATTTCCAATACATTACCAAGAGTACGATATAAACGGATCACAAGTTACAGAAGAAGGAAATACACAAATGCTGAGAATAGTATGGGAAGTGCACCGTTCAGACTTACCACCCTATGACCTACTTCGAAGAATGACCGAGGTCGATAAAATAAACGTTGACAAAAATCCCAAAGTAACCGAAGCAACGAGATCAGGTTATGAACCATATTTACATCTGGGCTTCGTAGAGGATTATGAAATAACGATAACTATGAAAAGTATCCAAATTTTACGACACCTCAAGAAAACAAATCGGGTGATAATTGTAATCTGTAGTACGGAATCAGGCACGAGTCTGGCCACAGATCACCCATAAGGAGCCATATGTCAACGGAAAGGCATTTTTACATGAATCGGGATGTTAGAGGTTCAAATTGAAAAGAAAAATGCAACTATCAAGGACTATAGAGAAGCGCTAATCTATAGTGAGACGATATTTTACCCGATAAGAAATCAACTTACATCAGCCGCGTACCGGATCTATTACTATAAATACCATCGACCGCTTCGAGAACAGATGGACGGAATAAGCAAATTTCAGAACATCGACAACAGACAAGCCAACAAACTGCGTCATCTCCTAATATTAAATTGTCAAACCTTCGATTAGAAACGAGAGTTGATGTACCGCACGCGCCCGGTATCTTTAATAAAGCAATGCCGAAATTATATACACGCTGATGTAGATGCTCCGATGAGGTTGATAGTTACGTTTACGACTAGATACCAGAAAACGAACTTCGCCATACATCACCAAGAATATTTAATTCGAGGGAACCAAACTCACAAAGTACTTTCACAATACGGCGATAAGGTGTATGAACAGAATAAGGAACTATTGAGTCCATTGAAATACCGATATACCGACATGAGTAATGAGGAAGAGAAAGTGCTAATACCCACGAAAGCGCTAGATATTAAAGTGAGAAACATAACGAGTCGACCCGTTCAACGGACAACGAGAAAAGTCATAAAAATTCAACGGATAAAAAATAAAAGGAGTAACTTTATAATTGTGATAATCATTACCGGAGCACTGGGTACTCTACTCGCCATGGCAGGCATCAATTTAGACCTCTACTATCGACGATACCAACGCAGAAACGAGATTATCAAAAACAAAGATTGGCCGGAGGTATGACCTATACTCCACCGGAAGGCCCACAAAACTTAATACAAACTGAGATTGAAAAGGAGATTGAAGAGGGTGCACAAAGTAGGATCGAACTCGAATTAAAGGATCTTGCCACACGAGAAGGGACGCTTGTAATAATAATTTAATAATTTATAATGTTATAATAATTAGTGTTATAATAATAAGAACTATTTTATTAATTTTATCATGAATCATTTTATGCTTAATTCGACTTATGTCTTTCCATTAATTTAATTCATTCCTACCTAATGTAATTATGTTGAAGATTAAAAGAGCTTTCGAATTCTGGAACGAGATTAATTTAATGTTTTCGCTTTATACTTAATTTCTTGTAATTATTTTAGTTAATTTATTAATTTTATTTCGGAACGTGCTGTAATTCACTTATTTTAACTACTGGCTAACAATTGTAAATATGTAAAATCTTTTAATGACCTTCGGAGTTAATATCGTTTAGTAATTTGATCTAATTTAATTAAGATAAAAATACCATTCATAATTAAAGAACTTTTTTTGAGATTTTCTGACACAATTATACTTTGGACTGCCAATGGCACCAACAAATGTTTGAGATGGGTAAAATTGGTAGACTTATAAATTAGTTATAATCGTGAGCGAGAGAAGGATGATAAAAGAATGTGAAACAGTCCTTTTCAGGGCTACAATAGCTGATTGGTAAATAGAAAGGTTTGGTGAGGAAACCAATGTGGAAGATCTTATGTGATGATTAAAGTGGTACGGCTAAACATTTTAGTCTTATAAAAAATATATATCTTAAAACTATCAGAGCTCTCAGTGATTTACTTCGTTCTTTAAGATCCTGAATTGACGTAGAACGTATTCAATTATCAAAATGTAAGTACCGCGAAGGAAATACACTGTACTAATTTTCGTAACGTTCACAAATCACATACATTTTCCTTAACTTAAAGTCGAATCAACCTTAGCCATTTGGTAACCGTAAGTAGTGATGATTATATCTTATCTTGAGTGCTAAACCTTGCACAATAAGGAACTGTTCGACCTTTGATTGTGAGGTCACAAAGGCCCGTTGAAATTTTGCTAAAATCCTAAAGATCAAAATATTATTAGTAAAGTTTAAAGATCGAAATATCAAATAAGGTTGTTGTTTGACACGTATAAAATGGTAGAAGCCAGCTTTCATTCTTTTAATTTTTCCCCGTTCTTTCGCCAAAGTTACCTTTAGCTAGTATGAGTGCAAGTTAAATTATGAAACCACGTCACTAAAATATAATCGAGTTAAAACATTACATATACAATTGAAATACAAATAGGAGTGCTAATTGAACATTGCTCGGGCGAAAATCTTAGAGAGACGGTGCAGGCAGACCATAGTATGTACAGGGGCACATGGGCTGACCGTCACTTGTTTCTCCGAGATGTCCTCGTCCGATATGAATAAATAAAATCGACCTTGACGAAATCGAAGAAAGTAAAATTAAAATCATCCCCTCAAGAAACTAAGTTACTAGTCGGGCCATCCTCGTTACTGGTCAAGAACTCGTAGGCGCTCCGATGTACACACAACTTATTGATGTGAGCAAAGGAGGCGCGTTGGCTCCCCGAGATTGAGTTGTGATTTATTGAGTTGATGACAGAGTTGCCGCTGAACTCTAAAAACGGATAGGGGCTCTGAGCTTTCGAAAGTGTTGTTTTGAAGGGGAGCACAACATGTGTGAGGCAAAACATCCAAGCCAAACTGCTATAATTTTTTTAAATACACGTGAGGCCCAGCGATTACACCAGAGTGATTAGCTACTTCGGGTTGTTTTACATCGATTGTTGCCTTCAATTAATCTAGTTGTGCACTATATGTTGTTACGATCGACCATTATGGACCCCATTACAACCAGTAATCAGACACCCCGTTAGATCCCTCCCGTCCACTGCACCGCCCGCGAGCACGGAATTGTTGTAGAGTTCGGGAATAGTCAAACTCGACTATTCCCGTTTATGTTTAAATACCTTCCGTGCCTCAGCAAGGCAGCGCAGTCCAGAGAGACCTATGAGGATTTGCAGAGAAATTACTGTTAGTCCTCACGCGATGTCCGACATGAGTCCGTCCAGAAATCCTTCGAAAAACCCTAAGAAACAGAAAGAAATTAAATCCATCTTAATTAATTAATTAAAAACTTACCAAAATAGATAAAACCGAATTCCAGAGTTGCAGGATGCGCCTGTCTCCAATAAGCGAGCCGACGCTTCCGTGAATTCAGGATGCGGCAGCGGACCCTGTTCAAATAAACAAATGAAATAATTATGAAATAATTATGAAATAACAAACAAGACTGATTTATGGATGCCGACGAGTTATTATCACGGTGTTTATTCCGTGACTTCCTGACGAGTGAACGTTTAACTCCGGGTAATATAAATACCCGACACAATCATTGACACAATTATTAGTCACACAATTATACACAAATTATTCGTACCTTATCCGTACAAATTGCTGATAATAAGCGACAATTATTACGAACCGAAGATTTCATTCAAAGTGATACTCAAGGAGCGGCTGATAATACTACCCATAACTTCATTGCAAAACTCCGTAGATATTTTATTGAGTCACGCAGTTCCGTTACGCGCTACCGTCTTGCAACGTCTACTAGTTATATTGATTAGAAGTATGTTTACTCATTACAATTCCTCATTATTTTGTTTTATTATTGTTGGTTAAACAGATAAATATTTTACCCTTATTATCACAATCCTTTTATTATTTTATATCCTTATTTTTGATTGAATAAATCAGCGTTTTATCAGTGCTATCACAATTCTTTATTATTCTGTTTTAGTATTGTTGATTAAATAAATAAATACTTTATCCCTACTATTACAATCCTTTTATTATTCTGTATTCTTATTGTTGCTTGAGTAAATAAATGTTTATCATTACTAGTACAATTCTTTATTATTCGGTTTTATTATTGTTGATTAAATAAATAAATATTTTATGATTACTATTACAATCTTTTATTATTTTTTTTATTGATCGAAAAAATAGGCGTTAATTCACTTCTGACGATAACGATTTTGGGCCAGGATTACCGATCGTGGAATGAACACTTTGAGATTTTCATAAATTGTTTGCGTAAAAGATAATGAGTACAGTATTGGAAGATATTTATTTGAAGACGAAGGCGCAGTATGGGCTTGTCTCGGCGCCCAGGGGATCACGCGAGGTCATCCTTGGGCTCGGAAGGGCAGCCGAGTCGCGACAATAAGCGAAAAGAGAAATCCATGTAAATAGCTGTAAATAATAAAAAGAGTAACAATTGCACCATGAATCGAAATACCTCTAACTTATAGCGGTCAGTTATGAGCTTAACGTCGCTTTTAATGATCACCATAATTATTCAATTTGATTTTCCCATTTCTTTTATTCCTCGTAATAATTTGTAGTTAATAGAGATTGTCGATGATAATTCATATTGTCTAATCGGATTCTTATCTTGTCGTAATCTTAATAGATAATATGATACAATTTGATTTTTACTGCTTTAATTAATCATTTGCTTACCTTATATTCCGTACACCCATATATACGTACACACAACATGTTGATGTGAGCGAAGGAGTCGCGTTTGTTCCCCATTATCATGTAATTAGTTTGGTTTGGTAGAGTTGCCTGTGAACTCTAATGGAAAACGGATGGGGGCTCAGAGTCATCAATAATGTTGTTTTGAAGGGGAACACGACAATGTACAGGAATTAATTGTCTTGTTTGGAGAAAGTAATTTGTAATACTCACGCTTTTAAAATTCCACCATATATATCACATTACTTTTTAGCATGAATATATCTCTTTGCAATTGTTTGTGAAGATTCACGTTTTCCCAATGAGCGTTTAAGCTCCACATTATGGTAATCAACCCATTTTTCTTCACGTGTTATCATATGTTTCAGAAATACCATCTTTTCGTTTCTGTTCATCAATGAGTCACAAATAGACATGTGGTTCATTAAGTTTTATTCACTTATAATATGATGTATCCAAATATCGTATCGATTTAGGTAAACCAGAGCTCGTAAACGGTTCACAACTGTTTTTTGATATACTTTGACTATTTCTGCAAATTTTCGAGTCCTATATCGTGGGTTGTTTTCAACCAATGGTGTGATTTGATCATCTTCAACCCCTGATGGTCCGCCAAAATGCTCACTATCTTGACATGAGGTATCAGCAGCACGAAATTTAGTAAACCAGTTTTGGCCTGCTCTTTCACGCACAGTATATTCACCGTATAAGGAAAAAAATATTTTTGATTTGTGACACATTTTTACCTTTGCGGTTTATTGTTTTCATTTTTGGTCCACATAAAATGATAATTATTTTATTCAATTAAATAAATGTTATCTTAAAACATTATCTTTCAATAACCTATATAGTTTCTTCAAAGAGATTGACGTTAATATTGCGAATCTGGATCTTATTGTCGTCTGCCAGAAAAAAAAACGAAATTACTTTTTACTCAATTCAGTACATATTTTATTTATTACTGAATTTTATTTATTTATTTATATCCCTACATAAAGGAATAACAGAGGTCGGTTGGATGAATAGTCTCATTATCAACCAATCTTTTTTATTATGTCCTCATTATGTAAAATATTATTTGACTGTCTTAAGCTCTAAATTTGAATTATTGAAAAATTGAATTATTAATGCAAAAATAAAAACAAACTACTAAGATAATGATAATTGTATTATATTATAATTAATATTCATTATTTTTTTCGATCTTTTTCTGAGTTTTACTAAGAAATCTGCTTGTTAATTGACTATTGGGATGAAGATCTTTCATATGATTGCAGCAAGCATCGATGTTGGGCGTATTGAATCCACATAGCTCACATATATATAATTTTTCTCGTCGCTCTTTAAATCCGTAGGGCAAAATGATGTTATGCACTTTTTTCAAATGACTTTCAAGAGAGCAACGTTGGGTAAAGGCTTTTGGACATTGCTTACATTTGTATGGTCGAATTCCTGAATAGTAAGAATTTCAATTAATATTAATATTATAATTCTTAAAAATAAAATAATAATAATAATCACCATAATCATCAGAAATATAATTATAATTACAATTTTTATTATTATACGAAATTTAATGTTGTAATTATGAAAGAATATGTCGCTAATACGAAATTATGTGTCCCAATTATGGAAGGATGTGTCACAAATACGAAATGATGTGTAGTAATTAAATAATTTAATGCAAATATTTTCTTGAAGCAAAAAACAAGCGAAAAATAAATATTATTAAGTAATAATATTTTCTCAATTATTTTTGGATATCCCTTTTCGGTCCTTTTAGATATTTTTGCTAACTTTTTGCTGTTTATGATTTGAATCTATGTGACAGTTTCCAAATATAGCTATCTACAAAAAGACATGGAAAGAGGATTACGGGAACCTAATGAACGTATAAAAGTCCTAAAGGGGTGCGGAAAACTTTAAATGAGAACTTTTCATAAAAGTAAATATTTAAATAAATAAATCCTTCTTAACATTTCCCATGATTAATTAATGGTTATGTGCAAAGTTATAAATGTTATTAGCAAAGATTATAAAATTTTGATAAGTCTATCAGATCCGAGAATATTACTTGTAAAAGAAGTATATAAATATTTTTAATTAAACACCAACGTTTTTGAAATCCTAACGCATACGGATAAGACGCAAATAAAAATAAATAAATAAAATGCTTTTTTTAATAAATCTAAAAGTTGAAAATCTGAATAGATTTTTTAAAAAAATATATTAATTATAATTTATAAGTAACAAATTTTAAACGTAATTTTTTTTTAAATTTCATCAAACAATTAATTTTATGAGAAAGTTTATATGAGATTAAACTCTAAAAAGAAATAAAAATAGGCATGTGTTACGATTTTCCATTTAAATGAAAACGCAAAGTCGATTTTTAAATGTTGTATTATAACCAACAATCATCGATTTTTTTATTAAAATAATTAATATTTTAATAATAGTTTATAAAGTAAAATGATTACTTTACAGCAGGGGTGAGCAAACGGTCGATCGCGAGCTGTTTGACAGTAGATCACAGACGTTTTTTCAGATAAATTTAATGACTTAAAGAATTTTCTATATTTAGAAAATCAGATTAAACTTACTTGTCAATGCAATATCGAAAAGTTTTGTTCTAAAATAGACAATATTAATTCAGAATTTGAGAGACAATTTTCAAATCTTAGTCGTTTTCAAACTATTTTTGAATTTATTTCCTTTCCATGTGGAGAATATAATATCGAGGATATGTCATCCAATGTAGCTCATACTTTCCAATTAAATTTATCAGATGTAGAGTCGGAATTTTTAACAAAAAAATCAGATAAAATTCTGAAATCACGTGCAAATGAATTTTTTTTGGAAGTTTATACCAGAAGAAAAAACTACATTATTGAGATCAGTAGCATCAAGAATATTTACATGCTTTGGTTCCTCTTATTTATGCGAAGCAGCATTTTTGCAAATGAAAATAATCAAATCGCAAAATTATTTTCATTTCACAAATCTGACTGATAACCACTTGATGGTATCTATCAGACTGTGTATCAGTGAATACAGATCGCACTTTACAAGACTTGGCGATGAAATGGAATGTCATGCGTCAACATCCAAAAATTAATTACCCTTACCTTGTACAATAATTATGTAATTTTATAATAAAATTAATAAACATACTGTTATATGTTTTCTCATTTCTGAAAGAGTCTATCGCAGTTAAATATTAAAACTTTTAGTCGATGGCAGTTAAGTAATAAAAATTTTAGTCGATTATACAACGTTTAATTGTGCCCACCCCTGCTTTACAGCATGAAACATAATTAATTCATGAATTTGAAAAGATAAATATGCCAAGAACTTCTAGGCAGAGGTTATTTCTGTGGCTGTAGGTATAAAAACAAAGCAATCTAAGAAACAAATCTAATTATGAACTGAAACTTCTTTCCTTTTATAACGAATAATAAATACAATGAATAAATATTAAATAAATATTAACTATGAAAATTTTAAAACCGGCAGAATATAATATAATTTTTCTTTCTCGTTTGTTTATAATTTTTTTTATCAAATTTTCAATCATTTTTTCTTTAATTTGCATTTTTTGCTTTTATTCTTTTTTTTCTTTTCATTTTCATTCAATCATTTATTTTTGTTTTTTATAATATTCCACAAAATAGTGAAACTTAACGCGTTCAATGAAATTTAACAAAATTTATCTGAGGCGGTGCATCGAGAAACTTTTCGTAGACTAATACAAAGTGCAAATATGGCAATAAATCAGTCCCCTATCAATCCTCGTTTGGTCCATGAAATAACCATTACATTGAACTTTCAAGAGGATGAGCACGAACCTGATATTTTCGAAAACCTTTTGATCTGATATTATGGTCAAAATGACGAAAATCGTATTCTTGTTTTCAGGAGATCATCAATTTATAATTGGATTTTTCAAGTATCTCATTTGTTTGTCGATGGTACCTTCAGTATAGCACCTCATTTGTTTTTCCAAGTTTTTGTTATTCTTGGTAAATGTGCAAACTGTATCATTCCTCTATTTTATTTATTACTTCCCAACAAAACTCAGGAGATATATTCTCGTTTTGTCATTTAATTAAAATATTAAAATATTATCATTTAATTTTTCTGCGTCCAGATGTTCTTGGAATTGATCATCCTACAATAGGGAAGTTCATAGATGCTTTAAAAAGAATCTTAAAAATCAATGATCAAATAGTTTAATACAATATCTTCTTATTTTTTAGGAATGTATTATCATTTATTTATTTTATTGTAATTAAAATTTTCTGTGCCCAATTGTCCGGTTTCAAAATTTTAATAATTAATTTAATGGAATTTAATATTTTTATTTATACTTAATTCTAATTTATTTAATATTATATTCATGAATCTTGGATCAAAAAAAATTAATTTGTATGATAAAGCGAAAGGGACTCTACAGTAGGACACATTTGTGTCATGAAAAGTCTTGATACTTTCAAAATCCATCTAACAATATTTTTATTAAAATCTTTTTTAAATGTCAATTGGTCGTAAAATTGGAGAAAGAAAGTTGCGAAATCTTCATTAGTTTTAAGGTCATTTATATGTTTCGGAATAAAGTTCACTTTATCATACCCAATACTCAGGAACCTTATCCCAAAATTCCGGCCTGTAACAAATACCTGAGTAGACTCTTTTATGGATACAAGTAAAGGTTATCAAATTTTTAATACTTTAAAAGACTAAGATACTGACCAAAGGAGTAATATGAAATATTTTTATAATGAATTGTTTTTTTAAAAAAAGCCGAATTTTCTGATGAATTTCTTTAAAATACATTATAAAATCTGCACAATTTATTTTTTTATTGAACATCCTTTTTAAACGTATCTTAGCTAATTTACAACGATTTCTATCAATTTAATTGTTTTTTAATTCAATATTAGTTTAAAACCCAGTTAATATTTATAAACTTTAAATACAAAAAATAATTTAGAATATTTAAATTTGTTATACTCTAAAATTTATTATAAATTTTTAATTGTTGTTTTATTTTTAAAAAAGCTGTAAAGCTTTAAATACAAAAAAAATAATTTAGAAGATTTAAATTTATTGTCATGCTCTAAAATTTATTATAAATTTTAAATGGTTGTTTTATTTTTAAAAAGCTGTTTAAAAATTTAATAATTTATCAAATTATTAATTTACAAAATTTTCAAAAACTTTAATATTTAAAAATTATCTGTTTTTAAAAACTATATTTCTATCAATCAAAAATTTATTGTTTGAGAATAAATTTTAAAATTTATGTAAAACATATAATTTTCCTGGACTTATAAAATTTATTTTAAATCAATTATTTAACAATTCATTCTAACTGAAATTTTAGTAAATAAAAATAAATTATTCTTGAAAATAACTTTTTTAAAATTAATTAAAGATATTTTTAATAATAATTATTTAGAAAAACTTTTGATCTGAGATATTTTATTATTTTAGAAATTATTTATAAAAATTAATTATTTCAAAAATTTTAAGAGTGAACCTGCTCCTCACAGGCATGATAAATTTTCTTTAAAACTTGCAAACACTTAGTGGAAACGCTCGGATCAATTAAAATAATATCGCTAGTATAGTAATTGTAGTTATGGTTATTATAAAAACACTTCTGATGAATTAGTTTGACCAGAATTTTGAATTTTCGTCCAAAGAAAAAAGACTAAATTGTAAAGATTTGAAAAATTCATGTTGTTTCTTTGAATATATAAAGCGGAAACTCCACAAAAAATTTTAAAATCAATAAAATAATTATTAGGTTGTCCGGAAAAATCGTAGTGTTTTTCATATGTGATTTCAAGACAGTAATTTTTTAGTGTTCCCTTTATTTTTTCATGCTTTTTTAATTGTTTCATCAATATTCATGTATTATCTTTAAAATCAATTAATTTTCGAATTTTTATTTTCTTAATTATGGCCGAAAATAAAGTTCATTTAAGACATGTAATGCTGTCTTTTTTTATAATAAGAAGAAAAACGCTGCCGAAACGCAGAAAAAAATTTGTGACGTTATTGGTTCTAGTGCGGTTTGGGAAAGTACAGTGCGTAAGTGGTTTGCGAACTTAAAGAAAGGTAATTTCAACCTGCAAGATGCAGAAAGATCTGGTCGCCCGTCCACTATAGATGACGATGAACTGAAAATTAAAATAGCCGAAAATACGAGAATAAACATTTTTTACTTGGTAGAATTATTGCAAATATCAAAAAGTGCAGTACACAACATTTACTTGGTTTTGTTTCAAGACTTGATGTGTGGGTGCCACATAAATTAACAGAAAAAGTGCTTCCGGATAGAGTTTTTGCCTGCATTTCGCTCCTCAAAAGAAATAAAGAGAGTCCAGTTCTAAAGCGGCTAATTACCGGCAATGAAAAATGGATAATGTACGATAATGTACAGCGCAAAAGATCATGGGGGATGATGGAAGTAAGCCTCTCACATCATCTAAACCGGATTTGCACCAAAAAAATTTTTATTGAGCGTTTGGTGGGATTGGAATGGGGTGATTTATTATGAGCTACTTCCAAATAAAGAAACAATTAATTCTGATAAGTATTGTCAGCAATTATTCAAATTGGATAATGCAATCAAGGAGAAACATCCAGAATTAGCGAACAGAAAAGGCGTTGTATTCCATCATGATAATGCAAGAGATCTTTGCAAACTCAAAAAAAATTAGCCGAGCTTGGTTGGGATATTTTATTGCACCCACCGCATTTGCCAGATATTGCACCTTCAGATTTTTGCTTATTCCGTTGTCTACAAAACTCGATTAGTGGGAAAAAATCATCGACAAAGATTCTTGTAAAAATTACCTTGATGAGTTTTTCTGGAGTAAAAGTCAAGCGTTTTATTAAAAAGGGATTATGAAACTTGAAGAAAGATAGCAAAAGGTACTCTAAAACAATGGAGAATACTTTGTAGACTGATCTCAGTCATTTCTATTTTTATAGCTTTTAAAATTTTCTTAAAAAAACACTACGAACTTTTCGGACAACCTAATATTTTATGTCGTTCTTTACTGGGTTTTTTTTCATAAACAAATTTTAGAGAATTGAATGATTTTGATGATAAATTATTTGTCTATGAAAAACTGAATAACGTTTTGACATTTTCTATCGATTATTTCAACAATTTATATCAAAGAAAATGTCTCAATGAGTCTCTAAGAGTCTATACAAGAAAATCCACTAGATCTGATGGATCGACTTTGCTCTTATGTCTTATACGATGTTTAATACTCCCATTCACCTCAGAGATTTAGAAACAGCCCTTGTTGGGGCGAAAATTGATGATTTGCAACGAAAAACGACAACGAAAAAGAAGTATGTTCCCATTAATTCCGGTTTTTGAGGAACTGCAAAAAATTAATTTTCAGCTTTTTTCTTTCTGGCAAGCCGCATGCTTATGAGCCTGGATGATATCACTCGTCCCACAAAACCTGTATATTTTACAACTCAAACTGCTCAAGGTAATTTGAAAGAGGCTTTTCTTTTTCACTCTGGATATGGATCAATGGAAAGTGTTTTAAAAAGTATTAAAAGTACTTTAAAATTTCAGTCATTTATTTAAAAGTTTGTTATTTTTAGATCTACAAAAAAATATTCTCATAAATCATAAACTATATTTTCTGCTATTCATTGTATAATACCACAATAATAGGAAAAGCAACGTCTATCTGCGTTCCTCGGCGACACTGAGACTCATTTTTGCGGATAAAGTTACTTATCATGAATTTCCTAAACTTATTTGAGACTGCGTGGTGCGTAGTAACATTGTATCTGAATATACTATTGATATTTCGTATGGAACATTTTCCATGTCAGAACTCGTACATCATTATAGTTCGAATTATAACTATTTGAATTTATTGTAATCATGCCTACAAATTTAATGCTTGACAACCTAATGCTATTTTGGCTATTGTCTATTTATATTGTAAAAATTAAGACAATAATAATTTATCATTTTTTTCTATTAATTATATATTCTATTTATATTTCATAAAAAAAGTGTAAACAATATTATCTTCTAATTAAAACATAAGAACGGAACTAGGTTGTATAAACTTAAAAGAGTATTCGGACACATATTATAATTTTTATTTATTTTATTTATATAATTTATTTATCTACCTTATTTACCTTGTTCAATTATATTTTTACTATTTTTAACCGAAAGTGGATCATAATTATAAAGTTATCATGTCTCAAAACTTGGGTCACCAATAATTTACTTGATACTTTTTATTATAATACCGCTATTTAATTTTTCAATAATGTTTGTAAATCATTCATAAAAAATGATCACAATCTGTTGTTTGTTTTTTAAATATTCTCAAGACAATTTACTTTTGTATTTCCTTTTTTAAAAACACTTTTACAGATTTTTCAAATACATATGATAACTGACATAAAGTAAATTTATGATAAAATTTGTTGATTGTAAAATGGTTACCCTTTCTTGAATATTGTTCTTGGGACGGTGATATAAATATTACGAATAGTAACCCTATCCTCTCTTTAGAATAAATTCTCTTCTCTCGAACGTCGCTAGAAATGATTATTACCGTCTATCTATTTCCATAAATAGTATGAGAATAAAAAGATAAAAAGAATACATTCGGCATTTTATCGTTACTGAAGTCATATCTGATTCTGTTTTCGTTTCTTCAAACAAACGAAATGTTTTATGATTCACCGTTCATATTTGTTTTGTGGATTAATGATCTTAATACTTATTTTTATTTTAATATTATTCACTTCATTACATATTAATCAAGTTTTTATAGTTCAACACTTGGTTCCAGTGTTAGATTTTATATTTTTTTATTTCTTCATCATCTTTAGTTTACTTTAAATTTTCCAAATCCACTGGTTATTTATACTTACTGTTGTGCTCATTCGTTGCTCCCATTTCAACTCAAAATACTCAATTCGAAGCCTGAAGACAAATCACAAATTTATAAAGTTAAATTTAAAATTTATTATTCGTGGAAAAACACGCTGCAATATTTTCTGAATTTAATTTTGTTTAAATAATGTATCAGAGTTAACTTTTTCAAACGGGTGATTTTTAAATCATAATAATTCGACTGAACTGTTTCCGTATTTGGAATTGATAGACAAAGGTGGAGCTTTAAAATTATATTGGACAACGTCGACTTACATTCATAATTTCAACAAATCATCAATCAATTAAATCGATTTTAAAATTTAGAAATCCGTAGATATTAAATCATCATTGTCCTCGGACAATTAGTGACCCCGAAATACGGCACGGTATCATGTGGACAAATTGACTCGGCAGTCCACAAAAACATGCTCTTCCTGCTTGGGGATTAACCTTGGAAGGGAACAGGTCGACTTGAACTTCATTTTGGTCAATTAGTTATATTATTCCGGAAACCACATAACCAATAGAAACCATATTTCTGCTTTTATCTTCATTAAAGTATTGCATATTTTTCAGAATTATACTTGTAAAGAATATGTACAAACTTCACTACCAGTACTATATTCTTTGATTGAGCCGGCAGAATAAAAAAAACATGCTCTCCCAGTCACATCATTCAGGAATCCATATGATCAATATTTACCACACTTAATATTTAAACTTATTCTTCTCTAAATAACATTCTTATGAGAAAAAAAATCATTTGAAAATTTTCATTAAAAATAATTGATTTTTAACTTTATCAAAAATAACAATAAATATAATAATGAAATTAAAACATTTAAGTGTCTCAATTAACATCACATATAACTATTACAAATAGGGAAATATATTTTACGTATTCTCTGCTGCCACTTTCTTGTTTCAGATGAGAAATTATCAATGAATCTTTCCGCCTCAAGATAATATTGTAACAGTTTTTTGCTAATGAATAGTTTGTTAAGAATTCATTTTCTAACTATACTTTCGTTGTGAAAAATTGGTGAAATAAATTTTGGAAAATGAAGTTTCTTAAAAGTTCCTTACAAA
>MQRK01252153.1:0-16644 GCA_001938485.1 Girardia tigrina | reverse complement strand
TATATACAGTCCACCCTCGGTTTTGGGGCAAAAAATATCAAATTTTGCCCCAAAAACCAAGAATTCGTCCAAAACCAAAAAACACTCAGAAAATTAAAAAAACATCGAAAAACTAAATAAAATTTATTCCATTTTTTTAAAATAATCAGTTATTGCTTTCCCAAATTTAAATTCCTTCCTTAAAGAAATATTAAATTGCATTCTAAACTTGATGTATTCTTTTTGAACATCAAAAGGTACATATTCAATAACATTTTCCAATTCTTTAAGTTTTTCCCTTCCCAGCTTAGTTTATCATAACGAACTTTTTCACAAATTTCAGCTGTTCCGGTATCCTCCAGCGGTTCTGATAAATTTTCTTCATACACCTCAACAATAACGTCCTCTATATCTTCCTCAATATTTTGGTTGGTTTCGTCTTTTTTGGAAAATGCATTTTTGAAACAACTAATAATCGATTCTTTGGATATTAACTCCCAGGTAATAGAAGTAAAAACAATAGCATTTTTAATATTAATGTTTTTAAATAGATCATTATTTAAATCATCTTCTTCAGTTGCCAAAAAATCAACAAGAGAATTATTGTAATGATCCTTGAATACCTTTATCAAACCCATATCCAATGGTTGTGTTATGGAAGTTGTGTTTTTTGGCAAATATAAAAACTCTATTGCCGAAAGTTGGATATTCGGATGGGATGGTACATTATCTAAAATAATTAAAATTTTCCTTTTCTCCACTTCCATCTCATTATTAATTTTAATTAACCATTTTTCAAAAACTTTTGATGTCATCCATTAAAAAATATGCCCCCAAAAACGAAACATAATTGTACTTTTGGAATAAAAAACACAATATAAATAATATGTAATAGTGTGATTATCTTAAAACTTGCCCCAAAAACCAAAATTTCCCCAGAAATCAAGGTGCCTCACCATAAAGAATGCCACGGAAAATATATATAACAAAAATATATAATAACATCGTATTATACATATTATGAAACATACAAATAAACATTGTTTATTGTTGAAGGAATAAACAAACAATTACAATTATTAATAAATAAATGAACAAATAAATAAATTTCTGTACAAAATGAACAAATAAATAAATTTTTATACAATCCCATCATTTATTTTATGTTTTTATTCCGATATTTTAACTTTGAGTGTTTTATTTACATTTCTGCGTAAAATTATTTATATTTTTGCATAAGTTTATTTATATTTCTGCGTAACCCTGTAAATGATCAATAAGGAGAATATGCAGAAATAATGACAAACTAAAATACAAAATCCTTAGAAATTCTCATTGATAAATTTTCAAGCAGACAAGAGGATATTGATATTTATTTTTCAAAATATAACAATTACGCAATATTGTCATATATTGCCAAATATTATAACAAGTTGTCATATTGAGTTATTTTTGTTACATATTTCTTGCAAATTAAATTTGTTAAAATTAAGAATTCTGTTAAATTTTATGTTAGGTATATAAAAAAATATAAATTAAAAATAAAAGTATTTTGTTTTAATAAACGGATAAAATAAAACTTTATTTATCATTTTACAATATTAATTATAAATTTTATATAAACAGTTAGATTTAATTTATTTAAAGAAATAAATAATTGAGATTGAATAACGAGCATTTAGAGTATAAAGGTAAATAGAATTTTGAATTAGATAAATAAGAAAGTTTTATACATAAAAAAACTATAAAAGGAGAATTTTTAAGAGAAAGTAGTTTTTTAATTATATTTTTAATTAAGAAAAGGAAACGCCCAAATTTTAAAAAACATCTGTTTTAAACTTAGATAGCTGTTAAGGAGAAAGCTTATCGATTATTTGAAGAACTCGTGTACTTAAAACTTAGACAGCTGTTAAGAAGAGAGCTTATTGATTGTTTAAAGTACTCGTATAACTTATAAAAAGGAGTAAAATATTGAAGGCACAAAAAGAGAGAAAAAGAAAAATTATTACGCGGAAAGTGAAAACTATTTGTACGAAAGAAAATAACTATATAATTATATATTTTTAATAATATATTTTCTTATATACTTTTTAAAATTACTCGTGGGCAAGAGAATCACCTCTTCTCACACTATCCAAAATACAAATTCCTAAATAGGATAAGTAAATTTCAAATATTTAAAGAGAAAATTGTATCTTGTAAATAAACAAATATATTTTTGAAATACTAATCTTTGTGTTTTAATTTCTATTTGAACAATTTTATAAACTCACCTATTATCCCAACATTTATATATTTTTATTAGATCTGTTATATGTAATATTTGTAAATATTGTTAAGATGAAATTTTTTTAAAAAATTTAAAATGTCAGCTGTTAAACCGTTTGTTTAAATGAAGAAAAACGGTAATCACAAATAAAAAATTATATTATCGATTCATTTTATTATTATTATCATTATCCACAATAAATACAAATTTACAATAAATTGGTGTCAATTCATTATTTGCCACAATCCAAATTTATACAATAAATTGGTGTCAGAAGAATGGACAAAACATTCTATGATATTCAATTCTGGCAAAATACAGAAAATTCAATCGTGTACAAATGCAACAAATCCTGCATCAAAGAACTGATCCATTGACCGAGCCAGAAGATCGCGCTGATAGAATACGCTTCCGAAGTGAATCTGCGATCGATTCATGTTAATCTCAAATCGTCTGCGTCAACTCAATTTCGAATATTCAGATTAAACAAAAATATTCAACGAATTTCTTCTGTGAAATTACCAGCAGCGATCCAATCGATCAAACCCTCAGTGAAATATTCAGAGATCGATCAATCGACAGGGATTTTGGTCGATAAAATGAAGTATGTCGCAAATGTATCAGACCAATTATCGATATTCTATCGATTCAATTAACTGTCGGAATCCGATTTGAAGTTATGTCGTTGCCACCAAGCAAATATCGAGTGGATAGTCAAGAGAATCGTGCCAAATAGGGCCTTGGAACTCATAGTATCGTCGGTCAACGGATCGAGCAAATTCAATAGAGATTTAGACATGAAAATCGTGTCCCATGACAATCCATTGAGTGTTTCTGAGTCCGTCAATATTCTCCATAATTTCAAAACGTTATTGAAGAAATTCAACAAATATATCGATCGACATGAAGTATACAACTGCTGGTTTCTGATCTGTCACTACCATGACGAGGTTTTGGGTCTCAATGCCGATTTATCGATCCTCTGCGACACGTGTTTCGAGATGGGTTGATTTATCGAACGTTTGTCCGAGTTTTACGAATTTTTCGCGCCACTTTGTTTCGCTGTCAAACAGATCTACACCTATCTGCACGTTCTCGGCGAGAGTCCCAATAAATATTTCACGGGGTTTAAAATCGTTTCTTTGATAATTCACTTTCTACAGTCGAACAATTTCGCATGTCCTTTAAAATCGATATCGTCACTGGATCAATTTGCTTCCGTTCTTAGATCGCGGAAGAAAAAAAATAAAAAATTAGATGGCAAAAATAATTACCAAGTGGAGTCGAATGAGATTTGGTACATAGATGACCGACTTGACCATCATTGATAATCCAGACAACAAATATGACACAATGACAAATTTAAGAAACAAAGGAAACACAAGATTATCATTGTAGGATAAATAATCTTGGTCACGTTTTGACAAACGAGAAACCTTATGATGATTGAAAATAAGCAGTCCTATACCTGACTACACCAAAACAACATGAACTTCTACAGACATACTTAAAAACAAATTCCTTAGGAACAGCTCTTCCAAGTCAATTTTTATCGAAGACCCAAAATGATTTAAATCAGTTAGGTATATTAATAAATGACGACGAGACTTTTCGACAATTATTTACAACCCCCTTACCACCACAATTACAAATGTTGTTAGCGATAGTTCCACAAAACATTTCTTTAGTTGAATTGGCTAAGATTGCAGACAAAGCAATCGAATTATCAAGATCAAACCAACAAACACCAGTGTTAACTGCCGCTATTCCTACAGTCAAAGTCAATTCTGAGTTAGAACTGTTACAATAGGAAACCAAGGAATATTAAAAACAAATAAATAAATTAACCGCATCTGTTACAACAAATGTTACAACTCAATTGTTCTACAAATAAAAGATCACCAAGTACATCAAGACACAGATTAAAATCACCTGGACAACTAATTTGTTAATTTTCATTACAAATTCAAGGATCTTTACAAATTTTCAAAGCTGAGACCAATAACCAAAATTTTAAATAATGGGATCTTTTCTGACAATTTATCTACAGATGAACAAATAGTGCCTTATTTCGGACGACATTCAGCCAAAATGTTTATTAAGGCAAAAAAAGGTTCGGATTGGATTCAAGGTAAGGTGCCTGTTTACATCTGATGGATATTTGTAAGTGTTATGAATTAAAAGTAAAGGGAAAATTTTTAAAATAAACAACAAGAATTTACTTACTAAAACACCAAATAAGAAATCAATAGACAATTGAAATTAAGTAAAATTAGTTAATTAAATATAATTTTATAAAATACCAGTTTAACAAAAAAATACAACTTTAGTAATTTAGTTCCTCAAATTTTAAGAAATAATTGAATATATAGGATTTAAGTTAAGTATAAATAAAATTAAAAAAACGAATTTGTTTTAATATTTAGCAGAACTTTATCGGGAATCGAAAAGAATTGTCAGAACCATACATCAACCACTCAATCAATTCGCAATTCGTATTCCAAGATTCAAAAACCTTTTCAATATAATATAATTAATTGTTTATATTAAATATAATTTAGTTTTATGGATATCCGAGTTGTGTAACCACTGATACTTAAAGTAACAATTTGAACCATACTGTAGAAAAATATAAAAAATATCCCTATGGACTTTAAGCGAAAGTCATTCTGATCTCATAGATCTTTTAGCGAACTCGAAAAAACACCAAATTTACTTTGACAATTTCTTTCATATTCACCTTTGCAACAACTAAAAGGAAAAGAATGTTTTGTAACTGGCTCAATAAAAGACAACAGAACTGGACACTGTCCTCTTGAAAGTGTAAAAATAGTCGGTAAAAAACTATAAGTTCTTTTGATGTTGTATTTAACAAAAGAAATGAAGTTTTTATCGTTAGATGGAACGATAATCCGATCGTTACTGTGGCTTGTAACAATTTTTCTGTCGAACCATTGAAAACTGATACAAGGTTCAACAGAAACCTAAGAAAAGAAGATCAAATTTCTTAACCTAATATTATCTACCTATACAAGAAATACATGAAAGAAAGAGTGGATCTTCATGATAATGGTGTGGCAAATTACAGAATAAGCATAGGAGGTAAAAAATGTAAGTGGCTACTTTTATAAACATGGTCGACAATGCCATGGTGAATACCTGGAAGATTTATAGATTGGCTATCAGAGATTAGCGAAGAGATGCAGTTTCGGTTCGCAAATCAGCCTTGCGGGAAAGGAATCGTTTAGAGATGTCACCAAACAATCAAGAGAACAGGGCACGAACGCGGGTAACTACAGCGAAAGTTCTGATCAAAAAGACAAGCAGCCGAGGGATAGCGTGACAGATGGCTCAAAAAGCGATTAAACTCGGTGCAAAAAGATGGAGGAATAGAGGCCACGTCGATTGATCATACAGCGAGAACATTTATATGTTTTGCTTTGATTTGTTTATAAAGTTGACAATTTTCGAAAATCAGCAAGAACAAGTATGTCTTTTATTGTTAAAAAACTTATTATTAATGTTAATTGTTTTATATAAGTTTATATAAATTGTTTTTGAATAACTATCGTGTATATATATTTGAGTCTAGAATACATCGATACCGTGTTACTCCAATCATAAGACAAGACGGGTGAATTTTGACACGATTTTTTTGAGAAATTAGAAAATATAAGACACGATCCGAATAAAAATAGCGATTTTTTTTAGAAAAACGAGAATACAAGATCGTATTTGTTATTTTTTAAATCAGTCTTTTTTCACCTATAGGGAAAAAAGACAAGGTCCAATCGTTTTTATAATGAGAAATACGTTTTTTCAAATTTCAAATTCCTTTACGGACTCTTCAAATGTCGGTACCTTTAGTGGGCTGAACATCCTTAACTTTTTCTTTGGCTTCATTTCAAACATGATATTTGGCGAATAAGTTCAAATGATCATTGATGTGTCTTCTTTGATCAGTTCTCCATATTTTTCATAGTTCTCCTTGATCATTTTCAAATCTTTCTTCAAGTCGACAATTTCCTCTTTATATTCATTCTTTTCACCGAGATCGATCATATTTTGAAAATATTGAATTGTTTCTTCGTTGATCTCATAATTTTCTCCGTTTGATTTGATCAGCGGCTTTTCTTTGATCTCAAGTCCGAATTTCGCGATCTGGTCAATATTATTTTAAATGTTCTTCTTCCTTTGAATTCATATGTGAATTTCGGTTTTGAATCCTCTTCACCCATTTCTCCTTTTAGATGGAGAAGTAACTCGATAGTTGAATTCTTCTGGATTCCATAATCTCTCAACAATTTATCTTCATCCCAGGATTTTCCATCGAAGTCCAATCTTTGAAGTCGTTGAGGCATCCCTTCTAAGTCGAAGACTATCTCTATCGAAGACTACCACGGCACCCTGAAGTCGGGGAGTGGTTGTGGGGTCGGGGAATAATTTAATTTTAAATTACGTGCCGCAGGCGTATCATCAAAAACGACCTCTCTGAGACTGTTGGGGATCCCATCGGACTCGCCATTGATCTGGACATCGATGAAGCGCAGGGATATGATGGCACGATCACAAACGATGATTATTAGCGATAGAATCTTATCGACCAAGAACGGTTTCTCGGCATTATGGATCTTAGCCGAACGGATCCCCAATTCATCGAATATCCACTTGGAATTAACGCACAAGTTGAATTAGTCCATTTGATCAATTTTGATGAATTAAATTCCGATAGGAGATCGTTTATCATCATGCTGACTCGGTGATCGTGACACACGACTAAACAACCGATATCAGTTATCGGTTTGAATATCAATACGTAATACGAGGCCTGACAATGTTCAAAGAGACCGTGACAAACCAATTGAAATAATTTTATTCCATCGGGATTAATAAACTAATCTGAATTGTTATTTTCCATAGTAAATATTGATTTTCGTTGGTCGAAGAAAAAAAGCGCACAAATGGCCGAGAAAATCGATCCTAAAATATTTACCGTCGACCGAAGAAAGAAAATCGATAATTTATTTTTTCAAAATACAATTTCGCCGTTCAAAATTTCTCTGATTTAATAAAACAAACATCATTAATTCGAATATTGCCAAAAAATTCATTTGATATAAAAAAATTCCATATAAAAATCCATATAAAAATCCAATCAAAGTTTCGAAATTCCAATTTAATTTAGTTTTCAATTTTTTTAACATGTTTACTACACATTAAATTCTAAAAATTCAGTTCCTACAAAATACAAAAATATTACAGCTCTAAACTATTAAAAAAATAAAAATTACAAATAATACATTTCAATTATGTTGATAGTTGAAGATCATGAGAATTACAAAGAATTAGTTGTCCGAATTCCAAAGATCCTTTTACACAATTTAATTCAGTAACAATTTAAGAAATGAATTTCAAAACTCAGTTTCAGTGGAAATTCTGTTTTCACTTAAATTTAGAACATAAAAACAGCAATATTGATTGATCAAAATTGAATGGAAAATCTTATTATTGTACAATTTTCTAAGATTTCTTCTTAATAAATTCAAATTACAATCGGAATTTAAAAGGATGAACAAGATGTGAAAACGAATATTTTCAATGCAATGATAATTATCAAGATCAATGTTTCCACCGAATGATGTTAGTGATCCACTATTGATCTCCACTTTCGTAATTTTCCTTTTAAATTTGAAGATAAATCAACGAAAGTCTTGATGCATTTTCAATTTTGATAACATTATTTTGATTCATTTTTAAATATTCGAAAACTGAATTCATGTCAGCAAACTTCTCTCCCTCTCCAGGGTGATTTAGTAATTACAATTTATCGCAAAACAATTTTATCATTTTAAACAATTTAATATTTGTGATATAATTTAATATTTTGTGTTTACAAGATTTTCTAAAAATCTTGAAGAAATTAGATTTTTTTAATTATTATTTTTAGAATGTGGACTTTATTTGTTGTATTTACTTTTTATTATTTTTTCTTTATTATGTTTTCTTACCATAATGTGTTGTTGTGTTCTTCTTCCCATCGCAACAACAACAATCTCAGAACTCCAACAATAATCATTAAAAAGAAATCCAAAGAAAATCTATATCTTCAAAAAAAATGCAGAAGTAGAAAAAAAAAGTAGAGAGAGAAACGGAGATACAATTTTTTTTTAAAAACACTATAAATAAAGAAATAAAATGTGATTGTTTTATTATTTTAAAAAATTAGAGTTTCGGTGTACATTTAAAACTAACTTCCATATCCGGCCATAATTTCATGTATATATATATTAATCTATTCTACTCATTTCTTTTATTCGAAAACCCCAAAAAATGTATTTCAGGAGTCGAGTCCGAGTATCCAAAAAGTTAATGTCTTTATGTTAAATGCCAGATGCCCTCGTTCGTTCTAGAAATAATAGATAATACAACTCACTGTAATTATTGATAAATTTATATACTTCACTCTGAGAACCAGTAAAAATTTTAATGTTACCCAAAAAACAAAATAAAGAATCTTTTTGATCAAAATAATGTAATTCTGTCTCTGAGGAATTCTAACTTTAAAACAGGTTATGTCCTCATAATTGTTTATAATAAATATTATTAAATCTATTATAAAACTAATAAAGATTACTAACCTAATGGAAAAAGCCGATTTCAAAAAAGATCAAGAAAAACATTCAGGTGAACATGGTTAAAATACCTTAATAATATTCGGAAAACTTGTTAGATAGTTTCTGTTAGTCTCTGATTATTCGGTATTATTACTAGTTTACAATACAAAGTCGTTCTAATGTATGAATATGAACTGTTTAGTATTTGTTGAATTGATATAAAAAAATTAAAAAAGTACTTTTGTAAAATATTGCCCCAGTGGTATCAAAGGTAGGAGATCGAATGAAATCTCTCCTGGGCGCAATTCTACAGGTTTTCGCAAATTAAAATCCTATTTAAAATGAGATTTCATAATTGCTTGAACATTTTCGATTTCTTGAATTTAATTTTATTTAGACAAAATTTGATCGTTTCGAAGTCGAGATTTGGAGTGCACAATCCGAACAAATTGCACGATCGAGTCAGTCGAGGTAGTAAAATGATTGCTAAATAAAGTATATACAAGAGCGTGCGATATGAAATGCAGATCAGAGATGTATGATACTTTTATAACACTTTCTCTTTTTAATTAGCAAGAATGTCAATGTCATCATGAATACTGGTACAGTTTTTTTTTGCGGTCATGTTCATAAATAATTTTGTCAATATTGTTATTTTAAAGATTTTTTGCACTATATTCCTCTGAAAAAAATAATGGAAGAGGGAAACTATTTCTGATAGATACTGATAGACTTGGACGCTTTTTACAGCACTGAAGGATCAAAGCATTGATTTTATTTCAAATCTGATTCAACTAGATGACAGAAGTCATCACAATCTAACTAAAAATACAGTTAACAGCATTCTGTGTAACCCACTAAGTTTAAGAAATTGTGTTCTGAAATAGTTCTCTATTACCTCTCGAAAGAAAAACAAACTTGAAAGTGTTGTACGCGCACCAAACAAAAACAAGTTCTATGAAAGCAATATGATAGACTGCATAAAATATTCAACTTATTCAAAACAAGTCTTATTTGAAAGCGTTTCATCGAATGATGAAAATAATTCCACAATGTAACTAACTCTAAAGACCAGTAAAATTATTAAAGTTATCTCAAAAAACAAATAAATAAAATTATACGTGTATCATCTATCTTATCAGGTAAGTATAGTCATGTTAATGACATTTGATTAGAAGACCTAAAATTAATTATAAATTTATTAAATTCCAATTTTTGGCATTTTGACCTCTTTATTATTTGGTTATGTTATTCATATATCAGAAGTATGATACAGTGAAGCAAAAATTTCGTTACAATTTAAAACTTTGGGTTTCCTACCATTTTCAATAAAAACCGAAGTTATAGCCTCAACATATTTCAATTCTTCTTGAGACATAACACGAAGCTGATTTGTACACACATGGTACTTAATTAATTCAACCGATACTGCCTTACATTTATAACTAAAAAGGTTCTCCTAACAATAATCCAAATACACCGTTTTCTGAAATTAACATTGGAACTGGAAAATTTGTTAATTGATAAAAAATAAAGCAAAATCAATTTTGTTACTCAACATTGCCTTATTTTCAAATCAAAATTTTGTATAATTTCATCATTAGCAACTTGATTTAGCGATTGAATTGAACCAGAATGGAACTGAAAATTATTTTGTATTCAAAAAAAATAAATGAAAAAAAACTACGTTCAAAAGGTCAAATCAGGTGAAAACTCTACTATAAACTTTCAATGGTACATTCTTAAAAACATAAAATACTAATAATCTAGTTTAACTAAAAATTAAATTAAATTCAAATCTGAAATAAAAAAATAATGTTAAGATGAGGAAAGAAAAATTTATGATCGCGATGAATTTTAAGAAGTCAGTACTTTTAATTATTAAAAAATGTGTTGATTTTTTTAGAAGAAATAAAGGCAGAAATTCCGCATGCTTGTTGAAATAAAATAATAAATAGATTATATGAAATTTTGTTTGCTAATAATAATGAAAAATAAAATAGAAAGAGGAAAATGCTGCATGCATATCCGATAAACAACGAGCTCGTTTTCAAAGAGATTGTAATCATTTAATTACTTAAGATTTCATGATCTGCGTAGTTGGTTGACAGATTCGGAGCAGGACTCAGAACGAGGTATTATCTCAATCTCTGTCTCGTTGTGATGATTCAAAAGTCATTCGAATTTGGGAACAGGATTAATTGACAGAACAAGGAGAATGGTACTATTAAGGGCCAGAATCAAAGGTTGTGAAAATGATGAGCAATAGATGGTAGATCTAGTGCTTCCAGAAAATTCTGACGATTTTGTTTTAAAATTCATTCTTTCTTGCTGTCAGTTCTTTGTTATAAGTTTTAGAAAAGGTCTTTAGTTACCTGTTTCTGTCAATACATTACATTTAAAAAGTTAAAGATACTTCCATTACGATATCTGATTTATACAATTAAATGTGATAATAGTTGTATTGCAATTTTAATGATTTTTCATAGTTTTGTGTTTAAAAATTAGGATAATAAATAAGATAATCGAAAAGGAATAAGTAAAATTAACATGAATAACACGGTATAATTTCAACGCGTAAAGTTAACAGAGGTTACGTTAGTCATTTTTTATTATAGATTTAGTATAGGACTTTACTTATCATAATTGTACATAATAAATTATTGTATTCGCTCTATTTTGAAATATTTAAGTAGATTCTTTCATTTTTGGAAAACTAAAGTTTGGTTTCCCGTAATGTACAAAAATAGATTCATCAGTTATTAATGTATTCGGCACTAATGTATGTCAGAAAGACATCCATAATATGATAAAAAAAATATATAGCTATTGCAAAAAGTAATAGAGATTAGTACAATTATTAGGATAAATAAAATATATTACAGAAATCCCATGACAATTGTAAACATTTGAAGACCTCTATAAAATTGTGCAACATCACTTAAAATGTGGCTCATGGAAAGTTCAAAACTGTCAAGTTAAAATTATATATAAAATAAACTGTCTAGCACGGTTAACATTTTTCAATCGAAACATTCATACAAATTAACGTTTGAGCTCAAGACGAACTGAAAAGAAAATAAATGTTCAAATCGACATTAATTGATAAATAAATTTCTTTAAGTACGACTTCCTACAAATTTAAAAATAATACAAAAAAATTATATTTAAAATATGATACTATCGAATCTGATGAAAAACATTTGGTACTCGAAAAACTTTTATTAATAATCATTTAAACTCAAAATGATTAAAACGAATAAAGAAAGTTTAATTAAAATTTTTGAGAATGAATAACGGGTTTACTGTGTTTATTGCTAACTTTGATAGTCTGGTTTTCAGAGTGCTATTCACGCACTTTAAACCACCAGAATGGGGTTTCTTACCACGGCTAAATGATAAGAACGGGTAGTATTGAGTATAGAAAATGTTTTTTTAAGGAAGCTGACGAATTCGGCACATAATATTGTCATAGAAGAAAACCTAAATACATGTGATGTATGTTTTAGATCTTCTTCTAAAAACAATAATAGTTTAAGATAGAAGTTTAACAATTAAATGACAAAATTATATTATTTGAAACAATTTAAAGGAAAGAGCAAAAGAAATTTTAACAGTAAACGAGAGTGAAAACAAAAATCTAAAAAGCGAGATCAATGTTCTAAATGAACAAAATCAAAATGAACAACAATATCAAAGACTTCCAAATAAAAAACAATAGCTCGAAACACCAGAAACAACAATTACTGCAGAAACTATTTGCTGTTATCATAAAAAAAATCAAACATTAGGCTTACAAATGTGAATTACCATGTAACTGGGCTTCAGCAAACCGAACAATTCATCGAGAAACGTACCAATATCCGGTGAATTAACCGCAACCTGACAATGTTTGTTATAAGTTTGATATCAATATATTTTAATATCAATATAAGCCGTAGATTTAATACATCCACCGTGTTTGCACAGAGAAGACTGTCGAAAGATTTTTCTATAGCACAGCCACAACACCATGAAGTATTGCCCAACGACGATTGAAAGTGGGAGATGAAGTATACATCAAACCAGTTCCACCAGTGAATTGCATTTTTAAATGTATAAAACCGAAATCACTTCACGGTACTGTATAATTAGTAAAAAATATCGACCATTTTTGGTATGCAGTATATGGATTTCATTAAATTCAAATACTTTTTAAATGAAATTTTATTTTACGGTTTATTATTGTATAAGTAAAGAATTTTTGTACAGTTTTTTAGATAATTTAATTTAACAAATAAATCTTATTATTTTTTATTAATTGACAAGATTCTATCTGGTCAGGAAACCGTGTCTCCACTATTTTTAATATTGATATAAGCTCGGATATTTTTTTTGAAAAATTATATTCTCTCAGGAGAAAGTCAACGATTTCTGATTATTTTGGTTTCGGTAAATAAACAGAAAATAAGTTCAAACTCGAATAGTCGGAGAACATTTTCCTTGGAGACATTCTCGAAAACAATATAGTGATAATATTAACACCAGAACTACTCCGTTCTGGAAAACGACCCACGTTAACGAGAGTATTCAGATTTATTGCATCAATTTTTCGTAATTTGGCAAAATAATTCAGAAAAATGTATACTGCCGACCAATTTTTGGCTGTTGTGATTTCATTTAATTTTCTTAAGAAGTCACTGGAATATCGACACGATACGTTTTTATTATCTTTCTCTTGAAACTCCAATTTGTATAAGATCTCATCATATAACAGTTTAATGTCATTTTCACACGACGCCACTTCGTCACAGTGAACTTTTACAATTTTCAATTTATCATCTTTATTTTTATTTTCTAAATACGATGATAAATCGTGTTTGCTGAGTGGATTTAAAGGATCAATCAAATTTTTAATTAAGTCGTATTCTTTAGGTTTCAGGGATGAAATAGTTTTATTCGATCTCATATTTAACGTAAAAATAAAAAGTCGTTTTTTTCTTTTTTCAAAATTTTATTCAAGGGCGACAAAAACATTTTTTTTAAATTCATTTTTTCTTTATTTGTGATTGTTGCTCATAACCATTCAAACCTAATCACACTTATTTCATACAAATCACATTCGAATTACAAAGAGGCTCACCATTCGATTTAATTATCCTCGGATTAATCACAATCGATTGATTAAAATTATTTACAATTTCTTTTGATTTTGAAGAATTTTCTACTGATTTTTCGTTTATTAAAATTAGTTTCTTTTATTTAATTTATTTTAATTTAACTTAATAATTTTTACTCATTTTATTTAAATTTACTTTTAATTATTTCATTTACTTTTTTTTATTGATTATATATTTTATTTAATTTATTTCCTTAAATTTGTTGGTAAAATGTTCTGTCAATTTAAAATTGCCACTCCACTATCTAAATCAAAAATCTTTTGAATTTTTTGAACCTTATAATGTTTTCGGTCCACTTTGACAAATTAGTATTGGTTTATTCTGGATTATGAAATATTTAAAGAATTTCGATATTCAGGTACGCTAGCATTGAACTAAATTTGTCATTAAAAAATTTGTCAAATTCATTACCTCATCATTTGAAATTCCTCCTTCGACAATGTCCACTATTAAAAAGGATAAAGAGAAGATTAATGAGCGGGACCTTATGGTAATGAATTTGAAGGCTAAGAAATTGAGACGTGAAACAAATGAAGAGGTGAACAAATGCTTGCTGGAATGGTTTCGATAGGTACAGAATAAAATATCAACAACCTATTTTATAGCAAATGATGGTGAAACTCTGCGCCTCAAAATTACAATGCGTCCACCATAATTGTCACTTTTGTGTTCCAAGTAATGATGAACTTTTGGAGCAAGATGTACCCTTCGGTAACTGCGATGCAAAGGAGATGAACGAAACTGGAAACATTTTTGCGACTATACGAATGCTTCTCAAAATTCCTGCTGTTATTTCCATCAAAGAGTATATAGAGGTAGAAGATCAATTGGAAGTTAGTCCTCTCTTGACTGACAAAGAAATTATTGAGAGTATGAGGGCTTCCAATGATCTGTTAGATGAAGAAGTTGATGTTGGTGTAGCAGAGGCGCTTCAACCTCCATCAAATAACCAGATCCTTGATTCAATCTTCATTCAAATCTGGGCAAAGAAAGCGGAAGGAATTACGTTGCAAGAACTTAATGTTCTGATTCACACAAAAAATCTGGCATTAAATGCAAACAAAAAGACTAAACAAATCGTGATTACTGAGTATTTTTTTAAATCATGGAAATCGGTTCGAATTATACTGTGTTGGATTTGATATTTATTTTCATTTTTTCTTAGTATAAAAGTTACATGAACTATTCTGATGTAGTTTTCCTTTTTGATGTAGTGTCACCAAAATGACTATTTTTCTACCTTATATTCGAGATAAACGAGCATAATTATAAAAATTATAATTAAAAAAAATATTTATTCGAGATAGACAATTATTCGAAATAACCCAGTTCGAGATAACCGAACCAAAATATTAAGGAAATATAGGAAAATTTTTGGTGGCAAAATTACCTTCGAGACAGCCGAATATTTGAGATAATCGAGTTTGACTGTATGCTAACTGATATCATTCATTTGTGTTGTTTATTTTTACATTTTTGTTTTTTATATCAAAGAAAGAAAAAAAGGAAACAGAATGAAATAATGAAACAGAAAAATGGAAAAAAGAAACTAAATTAAAAATAAGTAATTAAAGAATACTAATTTCCTTCCCTCCATTATATTATAATAATGAATTATAATTTAAATTATAACTCAAAATTCAAAAATAAAAAATAAATTTTCAAGAATAATAATTTTTATACTAAATTTAACATAGTGACAGTCGTCTTGAAAAGTCACATTAGCTAGTTCCTAATTATATTGAATATCCTTAGCTAACAAGCATATTATTTTTGACATTAACCTATTTGTGATTTAATAGTGCTACTCAATGACTAATAATTTCACTGTTCATTAAAAGGAAGTTCATATTTATTGTTTTAGCTTTTTTTGTTTTAACAATTGGTTCAATTCGAATAACATTTTGTTTTACATCTAGACTTATTCATTTGTTACTATTTTAATATTATTAGTGACCCAAAGACCAAGTTCACCAAAATATTTATATTTTTGGTTAGCCTTGTCTAATTACGGGTTATACGTTTGAGGTAATTGAGTAATTTGATTCACTATTAAAATAGACAAATATCAGCATGTTTATAACTGATATTAACAAATATTAGTATATTTTGTGATAAGAACTGATAAATAATGAAATGATTTGTAATAGAAACTGTTGAATAATGAAATTTTTCGAAGTAGGGATTGACATAATAATTAGTTCCGCATTTTGCTACGACATTAATAAAATGGTTTTGAGTAGAAATTAGAAAATTATTTTCAATTTTGCAGTCACCACAATATATTCAGGTATTTAAAATAAATTTAAAGCATGAAACAATTCAGATAATTAACATTATTTTTTTGAAATATAAAGATCTTTAAAAAATCATGGATTTACTAAATTTAAAATTTATTTTAATTTTGCTTAATATATATATATATATATATATATATATTAATATATAATTTATTCATATATCATGTCATTATATTTTATTATATAGGTCACCTGACAAGAAGTGACACCTGAAAGTATGGTCCTCTAGTCGAGAATGATGAACATTGTTTAAAGACATTTAGCAGAAGCGCATTTTAATTGACGTGATCCTCCTGCGAATCGTCAAAGGGGTGAGGACGTTT